>OY292494.1:3314837-3558552 GCA_958496325.1 Nomophila noctuella
AGACAATAGTCGCTTTATTGTTATAAACATTCCCGCTCAATTCAGGATCATGATCGCAGCGAACACTGGGGTCCAAGCGAATGGCAGAGGCTGCAACTGGGACAGGGGCTAGGATGATGATGATGATGGTGGAACTCATTTACCCCAACCTTTTGAAAGCTCTAATATATCTATATTCCCTCTTTCATATTCAGCTCATTTTGGCAGACAGGTATTGTCCAAGGCTTTAGGGAAATGTATATAATCTTACCGCCAACTTCTCTGGCTTTACTGAGCATCTTTCTGAAAAAGGATGAATGTTCTATCCTACTCAGGTTTTAACATGAAATCTTTAGCGTCAGCAACAGTTGCAGTAATTTTATTACATACTTTATATTTATCTAAATGTTAAAGATTAAAATGTGTAACATCACAATGTTATAAACGTATAAAACGATCTTGGGGAAAAATATGGGCAGTAAGCGGTGCTCAGTGTATTTTCCGTTGGTCTAACAAATTGTCGTGTCTTAATTTTAAATTAATAATGATAATACTTAAACTAGCTGAAGTGATATCATTATGGCAACAATTATTATTGATGCGTCTTCGATGGATCAATTAAGGGCGATGGAAAATTATCTACTTAAACATTTTGACGACTGTAAGTTTGCTTTATTATTGCTGTTTATCACGTTGAAAAAGACTATCATGTCATAATTTAAAAAACAATTATATGTTCCTTTAAAAAAAACAGTTATTTAAACATCAGAACTGTTTTTTCCACGGGATTTTTCAAACTTTTGTTTGCTCACTCATGCATGCCCTTGCAAACTGAGCTCTGGAGAGTGAAATTTGGGCAACCTACAGCACAAAATTATGAAGGGCTACATAACTGTAGTCTTCTGGAAGATTGGGAACTCTCAATGGAGACATTTTAATACAAAAAAAATTGTCTGTTGAAGGCAACTGTCGATTTTAATGCCAGTGCTTCTAGACATAAGCTACCTTCCTCTGCAAGTAAATATTTTTTTTAAATTTTAAATGTTTTTTTGGTGGGTTGTGTGTGAGTTATAAATACCATCGCTGTCATGTAAAAGGATCATAAGGCACAAAGTCTCGAAAGTCATATGTCAGAATATGTATATTCATGTAGGACCCATAATTATAAATATTCATAGATATACCTTCCTACCTCAATGCCCTTACGACTTGCTTACGACTTATTCTAAAAATAAAATGTAGGAAAAAAAACAGTTGTTGTTGACAGACGATGATATTGTCTATTTTGTTTTTTACTTCAAAATCATCATACCAAAAATGTGAATGTTTGTTTGTTTGGATGTTTGTCCGTCGCTCATGCTGAAATTACTATACGGATTTTGATTAATTTTGGTTTAATGGCCTGACTTATGTGAAAGAATACTTTTAATCCTAATTAAATACTCCCATGGGATAAACCAGGAATCTATAAAACAGGGAAAGCCACGTGTAAAAATAAGTAAATAAATACTTTTAGTGTAAGAAAGTAGCACGATGGGCTGGCGTGTAGTGGCCGCAGTATTGTGAACGATAAAACACAGGCGAATTCTGCTAACAATCCACCAGAATATCCCTCAGTCGCTTCATACGACACCAACCGGAATGTAGTAAGATCACAGAAAACGACACTGCCTATATAACCGAAATAAATAATTAAATTCTAACTACGTAAATAGCGGCCCCTCACAGTTTTGCCCGAGTTATCAAGATCCTGTTTTTTATCTCATGGTGGTAGCATTATTTCGGGATAAAAGTATCCTATCGCCTAAGTCAATCCATACTCTGCCTGATTTAAAAGCACACAAGTAAAATTTTGATGAAATTGGGGTACTCCCAATTTCTATTTTTTTATTGTTTCTTCTCTTTTCAAGCTAGCTTAGCGAGGATATTGCTGCAGCAAAATACGTTCTACGACTATTAGTCACTGCAACACAGATATATGGATTAAGATGAAGTAAATATGTCATCGTAATATGGTATATTTCCAGGCTGGACAAAACGGACGGCATTTTCGTATGTGATCCTCACAAACATCAATGTCTACGGAATGTCCACTCCAATGGGCCACGTGGACTTCTACGTCAATGGAGGCGAGCTGCAGCCCTCAGTCCGGACTCCAGAGCTTTGCCAGTTCTGCAGCCACGTCAGGGCCTACTTCTTATGGGTAGCAGTTGTTGACGACCCGCTTGGTGTAATGGTCAAGATGTTGCCTATTACGCAAGAGGTAGCGGGTTCGATCCCCGCACAGGACAAACATTTGTGTGCATGAACATTGAACATGTCTGTTCGTCCTGGTCTGGGTGTTATATGTATCTATTTATGTATATTTGTAATACCACTGTTGATTCTGATGTCTGTAACACAAGTGCTTAAGCTACTTAACACGGGGTCAGATCAATGTATGTGATGTTGTAAAATATTTATTTATTTATTTTATTTATTATTTAGTTATAACCAGTTATAACCAACCCCAAAGCAACTTTCATCGGAACAAAATGCGAAACGGTCCTTCAAGCCAGATCAAAGAAGTGTGGTTTAAATTCTTCAATGACGAACGTTTTAGGGTTAAACTCGAATAGGAGAGAACCTGGAATATTCTACGTAGAGACATCAGGGTCGTTTCCGTATTTTTTTTAGCGAAAAAAATCTGAGTAAGGAGTGTAAACAGAAACCGCTATCTGTATTTGACTGGGTTAAGCTTAAGACTCATCTGAAACAGTATGGTGCATACATATGTTAATAAATCGTAGTGGCATCTTTCTGTGTATTTTTATGAATAAGACAAAGATCTTGTGACCTAATCCGAAATCGCTTGTTTTTTGTTATTACGTAGGTGTCTTTTGTTACAAGTAGTTAGTCAAATATACATAATATATAGAGGCTCACGAATATACATATATCCAAATGGTGAACATCAAATTATTAATACTGTGGGTATTGTTAATTATGTCGCATCTTCAAAATTACATTTTGTAAAAATGCTGCATCAAAATCCGTTGCGTAATTTTAAATTTCTCAGGAAACATAATTAAGAACAGATTTCGAAAAGGGATATCATTGTGACCACTTTCAAGTGAGGTGTGAAAAAGGACCTAAAATTTTTGTTTTTAAAAACTGTTTTACGTAATGTACCTAAAGTTCGAGAACCTAAAATAACATCGGAAAACAACGGAAAAAAAAGTGTTTTTTTTCATTGTCTTGTAAAATTCCAAAACTAGATAACATACATATTTGCTTAAACAAATAAATTTGTATTGATTTAGAAAAACATGACAGGCGTTTTAAATGAATGGTTCATTTAAGTAAGCATTTGTAAGCACGTGTCTTGAAATACAACATCACGTTATTAGGATTAGATAGGTAGTAATATGAAGATAAATATGTTTCATTAGATTAACGCTTTTCTTAAACATAATGGGTTCATATTTTATGCTGTACGATTATATTTTCTCACTTGATTCCAACTCTTGAGAGAGGAATACGGAGTACACCTGTGCTTGCGCACTCACTTGTTTTATATCCTGTGTACCTGGCTGATTGTAATATCGACCGCAATGGCCGAAAAATGACCGGCGGGTAAGTATTTTATTGTCAACCTGAAGGAATAGGGCATCCCTCACATTCATAGCCCTAGATCCCGGAGGAATTACAATTCAGACGTTGAGTGACGTGATGACAGCCTACAATTTTCTACAGGCACAGGGTAAAATCACTCTGTCGAATTTCACACTCAAAGAGGTAGCTAAGATATTAATTTTAATTGCATATGCATTATGAATACATTTATTCAAATATATACAACTGAAAGGTAACTGACTGAGTGATATAGTGATAATTCAACTCACAGTCCAAACCACAGGACGGATTCACGTAGACATCCACTAAGAGAGGATTTAGACCAATTATTATTACTCCACCCTAAAGGGGATAAAATAGGGGATGAAAGATTGTATGAATTCGAAATCGATGCGGATGAAGACGCGGGCGGCCGCTTTTCTAGCTCCAAACCAAGCTTGAAGCTCATCAAGCTTGGTTTGGAGCTAGAAAATTATTTACTCAATGCTCATCCATGCATTGAGTAAATAATGCCGAAAACACAGTTTTTTACCTTAAAATTTTAACCCCTTTTTTGTAGCCAGAGTCACGAACCGCTAGATCAACAGGCCTGACATTTTTTCCAATTCGAGGAGAAGGTTTGAATTGGGATGAAATAAGACTAAGACTAACCTTGGCCTACGACCTACTTGCAACCCCGCTACATAATATGCATCAAAAATTCAAAACCTAACTGCATATTTCAAAAACTAAAAACTTCCGTGAGTATTGAGATCGAGCCTAACAGTATATAAGCATGTGACGAAGTATTTAAAAAGAGAATATAAAAAGAGAGGTGTTAATACCGGAAAATCGTGGACGCGTATGGTCGTGTTAATAGTAAAAGTTAAATAAAAATAAGTTAGTTTCACAATTAATTTAAATTCATGATGTCTAGTAAATGTATAGAGCTTACGATTATTTTCTTCATCAGTTTTATATGTTTTGTAAATGGAGTGCCAAAGAAATGGACAGGGGACCCCGCAGGATATCTCAGTGATTGTAAGTACTTTCTTTGTTATTTATTAACACCTAGACGTACTCTAAGGAAAGATAGAAAAACATTTACAACTCTAGTTATTAACCTTTAATTGATCGTTAATAAAATTACGTTAATTGTATCAAAAACTTTTTACGTTGAAAATTAACTTAGGTACCGCACTACTGCCGAATAGTAGGTAGGTATATTATTTAACTCAAGAAGTTAGTAAATCAGTACACCATGATGATTATGATGATGATTATGCTCTTGATCGACCACGGCGACTTAGTCACTAAGTGCGCTGATTGACGGCCCTATTGTGCGCTTTCATATGGCTCCAATACACATACCCAGAATGAGTCTATAATACAGAGTAAATTGTATTGGAAAAAATATTATTAATACCGGGACGTGTTCTCAAAGTCCTGTGTTCTATTCCCGGGTCGGGAAAGATTTGTGTTGATTTTTATGAACACAGCACGGGTTCATGATCTCCAACCCGTTGGCAAGCGTGGTGATTAAGTCAAAATCCATCTTTGTAACGAAAACATGATTTCAAATAGTGGAAGCCTTGGTCCGGCAGTGGAACATTATAGATACTTTTTATGCGAGTGGGAACACTGAACTGAAAGTTCTCTCATTATATAGGAACCCGGTCCTTTGAAACATGCGTGGGGGAAAAGAAAACAGCCAGCGAAGAAGCTTTTTTATTTTGTTTCTTTTTTAATTATGCACTTCCTTTTTGGAACCCAGGACCTCGAGACCAAGGCCCGGTACTTAAATCACTTGACTAGACCATCGAGGCGTCACTATTATTTTATGTACCTATCTGTTTCACTAACCTACAATAAACAGTGACAAATAGAATAAGACGCGCAAAAGACACAAATAAAATTTCCAATAAGTATAGGAACACAATAGGCTGAAATTACGCGACCGAAGTTCGGCGGCAGTAAATTTTCTTTACAAAAATACGCGACGTAATTTTGGCGTAGTGTATCTTCTCTTCTTCTTCTAAGACAACTACACAAGTCAGGCAGCATTGTCAATAAAAAAATTACATTTTCAAATTTCTGGGGTGCATTTTTTGTAACGTTCGTTACCTACTTGTTTTAATAACCATAAGTATAAGTACTTAATTAGTATGAAAATCTAAAATGCTTGATTATTTTAAAACAATGCAATATTTATGCGTGCGCGCAAACATTAGTATAGTATCCACCCTAAATTGAAATAATACTTATACTACTAATAGCAAAACTAAACCGAAAGTGACATTGTAGTCACCAATAGGAAAAGTTATTTACCTAGTTATGATAAGGCAAAATGTCGCACTGCGAATTTGGTACGCCCTTTAAACCCTGAAATTATTTTTAGCACAAAAATGTTTACATGTTTAATTTTAGAACTACTGTCGTCATGGTAATTGTGATGTGTTCGAAATAAATAAAGTTGGGCAAAACAATATTTTTCTCTGAGGAAAGGGTTTCATGACCTTAAAGGTCACCAAAAAAAGTGGCCATGCTTTTGGAAATTCTGACGTAGGTAGTATATATGTAGATAGGTCGTCGCAACCAATGTTTTTCTCTTCAATCAGTGTCTTAGTGTAGTATACGTAATCTATGTATTACTTACTTGTTTTTAACCGCGGCTTTGTCCGCGTTTATAAGATTTCTGTCTTATCCCATGGAATGATTTAATCGGGAATAAAACATACTTTCACATCTATTCTAATAATAATATAGCTGAATAGTTTGTTTGTTTGAACTAATCTAAGGAATTACTGGTTCCAATTTTTTTTCTTCTTGAGTATGGAAAGTCCGTCTGACGAAGAAGGCTTTAGGCTATAGTAAAATGTGCAGAAATATGCTACAGTTATGTGTGCGAAAATTGAAATCCACACGGACGGAGTCGCGGGCGGCCGCTAGTTTATGACTGACAGGCTCGTTGGTCTAGTGGCTAGAGACCCTAGCTACAAAACCAAGGGTCACGGGTTCGAATCCCGCTAGGGGCAAATGTTTGTGTGATGAACATCGGCTTTTGTACTCGAGTCATGGATGTTTATAAAACGTATTTAAGTATTGTCTATCCGTTTCCTAGCTAGCATACATAATTTAAGCTTTGAGCTTGGTTTGGGGCTATGTAATTGGTGGTCCAAAAAATATTATTATTAATTTATTAATATTTATTTATTTCTCAGGTCCAAACATAACAATCCCGATACCAAAAGCCGAACTCGCCTACCTTCAGCTCAACGTGCGAGGCGCCAACTCTCTCTTCAGGAACAGATACAACTACTTCCAAGCGAAGAACATAGCCAAGGATCCAACCGTGGACTGGTCGAGAAAGCTGGTCATCTCAGTGGCTGGCTACGTAGACGGAGCTGAGCTGGCCTATGCCGGTCTGATAGAAAGGGCGTATTTGGAGAGAGGCTACAATGCCATACTTATTGAGACGATGGCGTTCGCTTTCCACGATTTTCCGATGTGAGTATTTTTTTGTTTCTATTTTATGGTATAGGTGGGCAAACGAACAAGATGGTCACCTAATGGTAAGTAACCACCGCTGTCCATGGACATAAACAACCGTACAATGGTCGCAGATGCTTTGCCGGCCTTTACGACCCCAAATGAGCTCTGGCGATCTTACTCGCGAGCAGAAACAGCACAGCAGTGTGGTGGAGGTACTTCCCCTGACGAGCGGCTCATTCTATTGGAAGTTCAACTAAGCTCTACCTCTCTTAAAATTTAAACACCATTCTGGTTTCCCTTGCAAGGGTTGTGGAGATCAGACGACAGTCGCTTGTAATTACCAGGCCAGTCAGTAAATTCAAGATCTGCGCGCCGAAGCAACGGCCCAATATGCAACCGGGAGAGGCGCTAGGATGATGATGACGATTTATTTAGTCACCATTATAATCCTAGTTTTACGTCTCGGTCCCCCACTCGGTTCCTTCAACTGCAGGGCAGAGGCCTTCATCATTTTACATCATGTTTTTTTACAAAGATGGGTTTCGGCATAATCACTACACTTGCAAGATGCGGGTTGGCAATCACAAACCCGGGCTATGTTTAGAAAAATCAACACAAATGCCCGACCCGGGAATCGTACCCAGGACTTCAAGACCACGGCTCGGTATTCAAACCACTATCTAATCATCCTCCTATCCTAGCGTTTATCACGTTTCTGTGTGGGGTCCGCTTTGACCATGATCCAGAATTTGCCGAGTCTTGTTATTACAGTGAAGTTACTATCATCAGACCTACGTAACCCTGAGAGGGGAACCAGATACATTGATCCAGGCAACACATTCAGATCTAAATCAACCAAAGTCAGAAACTATCTGAATATTCAGGTTTCCTCACGGTTCAAACCATCTAATCGCTGTAAATTTTCAGAGTGGCCCGGAGAATCCGAATCATCGCACACCACGTAGCAGAGATGCTGGCTGAAGTCTACCATGCTGGAGCACTGGATCCAGCCAACGTGGAGATGGTCGGCCTCAGCCTTGGAGCCCAGACCATGGGCTACATCGGGAAGAGCTTCTACCAGCTGACCGGGAAGAAGTTGGCCAGACTGATTGGGATGGATCCAACTGGACCGTGTTTTAGGAATGCTGGGCCTGATGATAGGTAAATAATGAAGAAATATTCATTACTAGCGGCCGTCCGCAACTTAGTCCGTGTGGGTTTCAGATCCTTTTTTATTCCGCAATATATAGTAGTCTCAGGTTCTTTCTCAGGGTGTAAAGATTGTCAGTGCCAATTTCAACTAAATCAGTTTAGAGGTTTAAGCGGGAAGGCGTAACAGACAGGCAGATAGACAGTCCGACCTTCTTTCGCATTTATTATCGACATTATTTATAAGACCATTATCTTGGTCAAGACTTTGACTATTAGACTAAAACATATTTTTTTACATCAATATTATTTGACAGGACAAAATGCATATTTATCCGTACATGTATATTAGTTTCATCTTGATATTACGTGTACTCCACATTATTAATATCCGCTTAGTTCCTGCAACGAGAAAGCTAAGTGTAGGAAAGGAACACACTCCTAGGCTGAAATTACGCGACTGAAGTAACGGTGGCAACGAATTGTCTATACAAATACATTGCGCGTCGTAATTTCGGTATAGTGTCATCTTCTATTAAAAATACATTGCAGGCGTAAGCATACCAAACTTCGGTCGCGTTTTTTTCCGCCTAGTATGTTTTATCTATATGTACTAAAATGTACATCTTTCCCTACAGACTGGACCCAACAGACGGCGAGTTAGTTATCGTCATGCACACCAACATCGATATGATGGGCATGGCCACACCAATGGGCCACGTGGACTTCTACGTCAACGGAGGGGAGTATCAGGTCAGCGCGCTACCCGGCGCCTTCTGCGGAGCCCCATGCAGCCACATGAGAGCCCTCACCCTCTGGCTGGCAGTCGTCACCAAGCCCGAAGCCTCCTTCATCGGAGTCAGATGCAACTCCGTACTCCAAGCAAGGTTCAGGGAATGCTTCGACAACAAACCAATGGTGACGAATGAACTCGGATTCAAAACAGATAAGAATAAACCGGGAATATACTATTTGACGACGATGAACGCCTTCCCGTATTACGTTGGGAAGAAAGGGCTGAAGAAAGAAATGGATCCACGGAAAATACTGTTTAAAGAAATTTTTAGCAAGAAGTTAGCGTGAGATGAATGAAACATAGCATAAGTAGGTTCATTTTATGGCAGCTTTAATTAAATGAGTGAATACCAGGTTCCATTTTCCCAGGAAAAAATTCAACGAGTTCGACCATATTGTTAATTATTATTTAATTCCCACAAAACATTTGGGCAAAACTAGTACCTTTATCCTTTCTTGATCTTGTAGGTACCTACTATTTTGGGATCGGAAAACTTATGTATACCTAGCCTGACTATTAATAGTATAATTTATACTTTTATACTAATAAAATAAAGCTGTAGAATTTGTTCGTTGGAACTCGCTAATCTCAAGAACGAATAAATTGAAAAATATAGATTTTTGTGTTGGATAATGGATACCTAGTACGTTTTTTGAGAAAGGCCTTATGACACTAAGAGTATCACAGCCGAAATCCACGGGACGGACGAAGTCATGGGCGGCCCCTAGTTAGTTAAGTACCTAATGAATTTTTGTAAGCTTAGATATAATGCTATTGTAAATAATATATTTCACTGTTGTGCCTGAAATAAAAATGATTTTGATGTAATTTTAGTACGTAATTTTAATTTCCCTCCCTTTTTATTCCGATAGTTTTTAATCTATCCAACGGGATTAATATTTTTTTAGTATAAAATGTAGACCAAATCCCATGCATTACAGTTTTAATGTTTATAGGTGAATTAAAAAATAAAAAGCGTACTACCTAGGTTGTTAGTTTATATTTTCTAAGACGATTATCCTAGAAAAAAAGTTTAGAACTACAAAACAAAAAAGAGACGTAGGTACCTAGGTAAAACATCTTCATGATATTTTTTATTTGCACTTTTTATAAAGACACAAACGAACATGTATTTTTGAGAATACGACTTAGACATTCTGACTTGTATTTTTTGTGTTCTTTCAAGATGTAACGTCATAATATTATATATTTTTTGTTTGAAAAGTATTAAAGAAATACCTACCTACTTTTTCAGGTTCCATGACGCATTTACAGGCCCTATGCCCTCGGAAACGTAAGTTTGAGACTAAGAGTTCAACAAAACAAAACACTTTTTCTATTTTTACTTTTTATTTTTGAAACGTATAGTTAATAAAGAAATTACCTATTATTATTTTTGTATTTCTTTAGTTAAGATACATAAGGTTAAACGCAATATTCTTTTTACATTTCCATTACCTACACACGATCCCAAACATTATTTCCTGTTTCTTCTATATTTTGGAAAAGTTTTTGAGTAAGTTTTGAAGGAATTGAATATATTGTTAAGCGCCATCTATGTGAATTTCTTGTAACTAAAATAAAACAACTTGCTCCATACTGATATTTAGTTTAGCAAATTGACACTAGTTGGCGCTAAATCGGATCACGAGTGCATTGGGATTAACATTGTTTGCTTATTAATTCGTAGTCCGCCATTTTTCATTTATAGCTGTAATTTTTGAGGAATTTTTTTTATCCGAAATTCTGATCATAAATGGTTTTAGACACAAGTATGATCATGTCCAGAAAGACCTTAACCAATCTAAAAATGTTTGAGAAGGTAGTTGTGTCAATGTACAACAGATGGCGCCCTCACGTTTTTATGTTCTGTTAAGAGATGGCGTTGTTTAACAAAAATGTTTTATTTAATGTAATGGTGGCTATAGGCAATAATAAATAGCTGGGATTCGTAAACTTCATAATTGATAAATAGACCTATATTGTTTTACACAGTCGATAGGCCCTGATGGTATACCTACAAAATTTGTTAAAGTTTGTAGTGGGCCTTTAAGTGTTCCTCTTACTTACATCATTAACTTAATTATTGAAACCTCGACCTATCCACCTCAATGGAAAATTGCCAAAGTTGTACCGATTCCCAAATCGAATAATAAAACCACTGTTGAAAACCATCGGCCTATTGCTATACTTCCGGCATTTGCGAAAGTATTTGAAACACTTTTGCACAAAACCATATATGACCAAGTTCAACAGTTTCTTAAAGAAGAACAGCATGGTTTTAGAACACTTAAGTCGGTAAATACCAACCTGCTTACTCTCACCCAATACGTAGCGGCTAGTCTTGATAGTGGAAAACAAGTAGATGTTCTTTATTTTGACTACCAAAAGGCATTTGATCGCGTTGATAATAACATTCTTCTTACTAAACTACGTTCTTTGGGATTTTCTCCGCAAATGTTAAATTTATTATACAGCTACCTGTCAGAGAGGCATCAATATGTAAGACACGGATGCTATGTCTCGGAGCCTTATGCCACTAATTCTGGGGTTAATCAGGGTTCTATATTAGGGCCTTTTCATTAATGATGTCGTAGAGGTCATCAAGCACTCAAAATGTCTCTTGTATGCTGATGACCTCAAGATTTACATGGAAATTGAGGATGAATCTGACTGTCATCTCATACAGCAAGATGTTAATGCCTTGATTGAATGGAGCAAATACAATAGGATGGAGCTAAGTCTTTCGAAGTGTTTTGTTATGTCATTTACCAGGAAGCGCAAACCGATTGAGTTCAGCTATCAGTTATATGGCAATGATATCACGCGTACATTGACAATGAGAGACCTCGGCGTAACCTTTGATCCACAGTTTACTTTCAATCAGCATATTTCGGCGATAACAAGGGAATGCTTTCGTCGTTTGGGCTTCGCTCTCCGGAACATGCATGATTTTCAGAATCCTCATGTCATGAAACTTCTTTTCGTGACATTAATAAGAAGCAAGTTAGAATCCAGTTCGTGCGTATGGAGCCCACATGAAGTTAAATATATATTGATAATTGAAAAGGTACAAAAAGCATTCCTAAGATATTTATACAAAAGATTATATGGATACTATCCTTTTTTATATCCGACAAAATTCCTTCTCGGTACTCTCGGTTTGTGCTCCCTGGAGGCGAGGCGTTGGAAGGACTTAATCATGACAGCGGTGAGGATTTTGCACGGCCGAGCTCAATGTCCTGACATTCTAGAGCAGCTGCTGCGCCTGCACGCGCCGCAGCACGGCGCCCGGCAGCGCGCGTGCCGCCGGCGCCGGCTGTTCGCGCCGCCCGCCGGCCGCACTGTCGCCTACGACCACTCTCCCGTCTGTCAGATGCACGTTGGTCTCAATGCACTCCTGAGTCAGCAGCCTGATTGTGATGTGTTTGCCGACAGTTGGGGAACTATTCGGGCTAAATGTGTGCAATTTTGCCAAAATGGAAGCCCTATTGCATGATTGCTATATTGTAAGTTCCTATTATCCTATGTTCCTATTTGTTTAGATAAGTTAATTTTTATTTAAAAATGATTTTCATATTTTTTTTCCTCTTTGGATTTTTGTTTTCTAAGTTTGTTAAGTTTGTATTTGTCTATATGTATATAAATATTTAGATTAAGTTAATTATGTAATTGGGATACCCCGTGTAATTAATTTTCAAATAAATAAATAAAAAATAAATAAATAAATAAATCATTTCCTGCAAGAGTATATGTATAACATGGAATAACAATTTATGTTTTAGTTTACAGAACTCGTTAGTTAGAAGGCAAAGTGAAGGTGTGATACCTATGTATAGGAGATAATCAGGCGTTGAGTTCTTGGAAATGAGTACCATCAGCTCCTCCCATCTGGTAACCTAGAGGATTACCTGATGGCTTTTTTGTCTCCGTTTAACTTTACTTTTATCTTCTGGAAGATGAATTTATTCAACAATTCAGTAATACCGTAATACCGACTTAGGTACTATATGAGGTGAAGTCAAAATCTTTTTGTATCATTTATACCTACTAGGTAAGTACTTACGCGTTATCTTGAATTTCATTTAACCGTATCAGATAGAATGTTTTTACCCACCGCATAGCGATAACATAAAAAACTTAGAGGCACCACAAAGACTAAATTACAAGCTTACAAATCCATGCTGTAAGGGTCAAACGGAATTAAATATGCAAAGAACCAGCAGCTGTTGACCTGACGGTCCCTTCAGAAGAAACAATGCATCTCTGATCCTTATTATACTATGTCAATAGTTTGTTGACTAAAAGGGTATGACCACAATAGGCACCTTTACCCTTGACAAAATTATTAATGCACCTCACTCATTCAATTATCAACCTTAACCTGTTACAAATAAGGTCTATCTGTTTTGGTTTCAGGTGGAAGGTTAAGTTGGTTATTATACATACCTTATAGTTCGCAGGGTCAGCAAAGTAATTCAAAATGTTTTTTTTTCGCAAATCTAATGGCCACCTGGCGATGATTTTGAGGGATTATTATTTCGCTGACCGTATTCAGAATAGCGTTAGATAATAGTGATGGGGTTATTAAAATGGAGACTATTGTCATGCTGATGTGTTTGTTAGATACGCGATAGGAAATAACAATTTTGTCCGGCTATTTAACGTTTTGTAATGTGTTACTATTCTTTCGTTTTTTTTTCGAGCTTAATACAAAATTAAGCATTTGTTTAAAACTGATAATACGTAAGTATCTATTGATAAAGGTAGGTAGTAGGTAGGTAACCATTTCAATAGAGGAAATTGCGGAGGATGGAAACAATCTTCATTGTACATGGACATATTATAAACCTTCATAGAGCTGTGATTTAGAGTTGAGACCATTTTGACCTATGCTAAATAAAAAGCTTCAAAACTTTAATGGAAAGAAACTCATCTTGCCAACTTCAAGAAAGGAGGAGGTGACCAGGTACAAGGTAGTACATATATTTTAATCTTTTTTTTTTTATCCGTTTGCTCTTAATTCCCAGGTTTATGTCCGTTATTACTTAAACATTGACTTACCTAATAGGTAAGTATGTAGTTAATATTGACATCACGCGCATATTTCAATTAAGTTCAAATTGCTATCTGATCATTTGCATCATATTAAATGATAATAGCACATTATGAATGGGATATCAGGTGTCATAATTATTATTGTATTACCAATAATAGGTAAGAGCGTTAAATGTGAACCAATAACACTTAAAAATACCTTCCCGACTTAAATGGAGACGTCAAGTGACACTTGAAAACTGGAAGTCATTAAAATGCATAGATATGTTAAAATAGAAAATTGGTTAGATGCAAAAACGTATGCACTATCACTCGAGAGATGCATTCGACACGACAGGTGGGAATATCGACATTTTGTAATTGTCACTGGTAATTATCAACTGGGTAAAAGTGATTCTGTCTATTAAACTTTTTTGAATATTTATTTTTAGAGCATTTTACATAACAAGGATAAATTCGTCAGGCGTTGGTTATATAGGTCCAGTAAATAAAAAAATAGCGATGCGCCGAATATTCGTTTGGTATTCGGTATTATACCTGTTCCTCACTTTTTCACTATTTGTATTCCGTCGAATTATTCGATTTTAGTGCAGAATATTTATTCCATTCGAATCATTGATTTATAAAAATACATCAATGATTCGAATACTTCTATTTCATGGCTACATGACATGGAAGAGACACAAAACTGGAACTGACAGACACGCTTCTCAATTGTACAAATTGTTATTAATATCGCGTTTTGTCCCGATAAATAAAGATTAAATTCTAAAAGAAAGTCTAAAATCGTATAATAAATATTCATTAATGAATAGTATTGTAAATACTATTCAAGGCCAGATCTACACAGTCATGCTGAAATGAAATGACGTGAAATAATTTATTCAGCAATTTGATTCACTTAGTAAATTCTTTGTACGTCAAAACTGGTGATTAAGGTTGGCAGAGCTCAGTTGGGGAGGGTATGGTTTTAAAGGCAGGCAACGGATCTGCGACACTTGTGCGGTTGTTGATGTCTATGGGCAGCGGTGATCACTTACCATCCGGTGACCCGCTTGTTCGTTTGCATCCATATTAAATAAAAAGAAATGCCACACAGCACCAAAGTGCATGAATTCCGTAGTAAATTTATCTTATTCTTCTATCGCACGATGACGGCAACTGCAATACGCAGAAATACCGTAAAAACTCCAATAAACACACTACCGGTGTTACTCGTTAAATGGTGCCAGCGGTTTTTCATTCAATTTAATCATAAAATATTGTAAAGTGCATTCCTTATAAAGGAGCGTTCCAATTAGTCAATACCAGTTGCATGCGTTATGTGTATGTCGTTGAGTGCATCGTCGGTGCAGGATGCTCTATTTGAAAATACGGTAAAATAATTCATAGACAATATTTACTCTTCGCTTAGACACGGAATTAGGCCCATAGAAAAATACAAATAGAAAAAATAGTACAGCACAGATCTGATCTGTGTTGGAAATCAAAGAGTAGTGGTGGAAATTGCCTTCTCTATTTTAATATTATAAGCCAACAATGTCCTTTTTCCAATTGCCTGTTTGTGCTGGCTGTGTATAACAGAAGACCACAGTGAATTAGCACTTCGTTAAGTTTGCTTTTGCTAAGTTTCTAAACCACTTGAAGCATAAGGTCGCTAAAGCTCAGTTGGGGTGGTTTTGTGGTCTTAAAGGCAGGCAACATATCTGATCTGCGACCCTTGTGCGGTGGTCGATGTCCATGGGCAGTGGTGATCACTAACCATCAGGTTACTCTCTTGTTCTTTTGCTTCCTTATAACTTTAAAGTGACATGTGCTTCATATCCTGGTACATTCATAAAATACGGTAGCAACATAAGCTAACCACTGACAAATTCATAAAATTAACTATTTTAAGTAGAGTATTCCTCGTTCAAGTTGTCACGTTATAACGCACATTGTATCGGATATAATAATAAATTATCTTCAGCAAAATAATTACAAAAGGAGAATTATGACAGGGGCCGGCGCAAGCGCACGCGCGCCGCATATTGATGCGCCTAGGCGAAAGAAAGTGACATTGACATTGTTAAAAGCGCATCATAAGGACTAATAATTATTACCAAAACTTGAAAGAAAGTTTCGAAAAAGTTTCTGCCAATATAATTGACAGGCCCGTTGGTCTAGTGGTCAGAATCCCGCTAGGGGCAAATGTTTGTGTGATGAACATCGACATTTGTACTCGAGTCATGGATGTTTATAAAAGTATTTAAGTATTTGTACATAATATGTCTATCCGTTCCCTAGCATCCATAGTATGTACAAGCTTCGAGCTTAGTTTGGGGCTAGGCAATTGGTGTGTTAGTCCAAGGCATTTATTTATTTTTATTTATTTAATGACAATTTATTGATTTCAAACAATACTCTTTTACAAATAATATAAGGAGTAACAAAATTATTGCAAATATTTAAAGGGCGAATCGTTATTGGCGAAGCTTACAGGGCAAAACAGAACAAGTTGGCCAATGCATGATATTCCGAATTTAGTAGGCATTAACATTGACTTTTTGTTATCTGAATTTATTACGCTACCACTAAACAATTCGCCAAAATATTTGCAGTAAATTTTGTTACACCTTATTATATACCTACCCTTGGAGAGGCCTATGTTCAGCAAAAGATCCTTGTGCTCGTCATAAAATGACAATGATGATTATAAAGGATACAGGTACATACTTTCCTCGCGTAATAGCTCGTTAAGAGGTCAACTCCACAACTGAGTATTGTGTAGGTACTTCTAAATATATCGATACCTTAAATCTCAAATGGCGTAACCACCAAAACACAACTTTTCAGGAGAGCAAAAAAACAAAAAAAAAATTTTGTTTAAATCATAACTTTATATATTTTAATACTATAAAAATGTTTTATACATCAAATTTCTTAGAATTTTGAGATGAAGGCTTCAGTTAGAACTATTTTCACCTAAATCTTATATTTTAAAAAATAGAAGTCGGTTACGACTTCTGAAAATATGACAAAAAGGCGTTTACACCCTATAAAAAACACGATTTTTTTGAGATTAAGGTCGTATCTCCCATTAAATTCATAAAAAAATACAAAATAAGGGGTATTTTCTACTTCTTTTATTGAATTAGGTACATTAAAGGGGTAAGAGGATTTTAGGAAACAAAATAAAATCTAAAAAAAGCCAAGGCCGAGATAATAAGAAGGCCTAATTCGATTAAGCAGTGTAGTTGTAGAAAAACGACCCTTATTCTTAGCAACTCTACTTATATTAATATAATATTTACGTAATAATCAACTTTAAAATTCAATTAAAGTCCTAATGGAGTTAGAAAAGATTACAAAAATTGTATTAATTTAAGAATCAATGAATCAAGTAGCTACGCCACGACCATTGCGATGGGCTCTTACCTCCCATCGCAATGGCCGACATACTTTTAATCAGCAAGAAAGACACCACGACCTTATAATGTCATCGTATCAGCTCACTCTGATTTCCTAAATTATTATTAAAATTGCGCACAGACGGCATTATCCCAAAAAAATATCATGAAGAATATCACCCGCGATTACCAACAGCAGAAGATGTGCCAGATGTATTACCAGGCACTGATATAGAGGACGGAGTTACAGACACAGAAAAATACTGTTTTTTTATGTTTGATTGTTTTTAATAGTTTCAATTTAATTTTTTTGACTGATTATTTTAAATTAAGGCTTTCTAAAATCTCTTACTTTTTAAACGTAGCTACTTGATTCATTGATTCTTAAATTAATACAATTTTTGTAATCTTTTCTAACTCCATTAGGACTTTAATTAAATTTTAAAGTTGATTATTACGTAAAAATTATATTAATATAAGTAGAAATCATTGTTGCTAAGAATAAGGGTCGTTTTTCTACCACTACTTAATCGAATTAGGCCTTCTTATTCTCTCGGCCTTGGCTTTTTTTAGATTTTATTTTGTTTTCTAAAATCCTCTCACTCGTTTAATGTACCAAATTCAATAAAAGATGTAGAAAATACCCCTTATTTTGTATTATTTTTATGAATTTATGGGAGATACGACATAAATCTCAAAAAATCGTGTTTTTTATAGGGTGTAAACGCCTTTCAATAATAAAAATTGTGTGTGGTGTAAACGCCGAAACCGAAAAATGATGTCCCTTACCCCCGTGTGTTTTTACTTTTTTTTTCACTTTACAATAATTTCTAAGGGCGTAACCACCAAATAAAGTTGGCTA
This sequence comes from Nomophila noctuella, assembly GCA_958496325.1. Lineage (NCBI taxonomy): Eukaryota > Metazoa > Arthropoda > Insecta > Lepidoptera > Crambidae > Nomophila > Nomophila noctuella. The sequence continues at coordinate 3,333,157 of OY292494.1, forward strand.
TGTGTGATACGCCATATTAATGTATTAAAATATCTCGTTACGCCCTGACGTTGTTCATGCATTAAATTTATAGCTGCTTACGACCTCTTTACCTTATAAAAAGTGTTCAAATCTATAAAAAACATCGGGTCGTAATGACCATTTTTTTGCGAATTTCAGGATTTTAAATATACAGATCGATAGAGAAAAAAAAACTGAATAAAACTGCATTCAAAAGTCATTTTGACCAATTTGGCGCTTACGCCATTTGAGATTTAAGGTATCGATATGAAGAAGTTAACAAAATACAACATCCTTGATCAAATATCATTCAATATCGTTGATTTGAACAAAATTGTTTTAAATTAAAAAGTTTTCCTGGTGTGGAATTCCAATCTGAGACCTTTAGTGCTTGGAGTTCTAGATATAAAATGTCACCACTTGTGCTATCTCGAATCATCTCGAAAAATTAAGTCAACAAAAGCATTGCACATATGTATGTATATTAACTCGTTTTATGTCTAATATTAATAACCAACAGATACTTCTAGCAAAGTAAACCCCCAGAGCAACCAACTTTGCGCACAAAACAATAAAGACCCGCCTTTTCCAATACTTCCACCGCCTTTTGAATTGTCTTTTAAAGCGATGTTTAATGAAGCCTTAAATCTCAGGCCAGTGACTTAGCTTAAATTCAGAAAGGTCGGGTCACTCCAACACTTCGAGTGAAGTGGTTCGAGTGGAAACTAGATTCTTGAAGAGTAGTGAAAAGATGCGTTAAAAGTATTTAAGCTCTTTGTTTATTTAAGTGTGAATAATTACGCGGCGGAGTGTACAAGGTGGTCCTTCTTTAAGTTAGTTGGAAGGTTGAATGTGTCTGTTGTTGAATTTTGGAGGGGATTATCATTACTTTAAAGAGAATAGGGTGAAGGATTTTGAGGATGGTTTTAACGACTAGTTAACAGGGAATTGGTGTGAAGGTGCGTTCAAGAGTAAATAATAATGCCTGAGGCGCTAGTTGGGACTAAGCGACAGCAGAAATTGTGCCGTTCCAAACATCAGAACATTATTGAGGTCCCTGGAATGTGATTTGAAATATTAATATAATATTATATTTTGTAGATGGTGTTCTTTTCTGCAACTTTACAGCAGGAGTGGTGCTCCTGCTCAAAAATTGTAATACATATCATAATTACACAGTTTCTCTGCTGCATCAATATATCATTGGGGATATTGATTGAAATATGCACGTCAAGTCTACATTACATATATCAAAACACCTCAATTTCGTATATACTTGCAAATGGATGTTCTTTATTCTAAAGCATACATGTTTCTACAGTAAAAAGGTGATTAGAAAAAAATGTATTCCTAAGTCCTTAGCATATCTCCGCAGCTCTGTCTAATAAAATGTAAATAAGCGTCTCACAAAGGCTCCTTGAGTACGTTCGCGCTTAGCACTTCAGTCGAAGACAATGAAAGAAGACAGGTTTTTAGCTTTAAAACACTTTCTTACAGATTTCCTTACAAATGAGGCCTTTTTATGTTATACTAGCGGCCGCCCGCGACTGCGTCCGCGTGGTTTTCGGTTTCCGATAGCCTAAAGCCTTCCTCGTCAAATGGACTATCCGATTCAACAAGAATTTTTGAAATCGAGCGGTAGGTTCTGTGATAAGCGCGTTCAAACAAACAAACTCTTCAGCTTAATTATATTAGTGGGTATAGATAGATTAAGGCATACGAACAAGAGGGTCACTGATGGTTAGTAATCAACGCTATACATGGTGTACAACGCAGGTGCGTTGCCCTTTTAAAACTTCATATCCTCCCTAACTAAGTTCTGGCTCAGCAGAAACATAGCAAAACAGTTACGAAGTGCTACTTCACTGTAGTCTTCTGTAAGGTATAATGTATAAGTATATATATAATGTACTTTTCCAGGTTTGGCTCCACCGACAAGACGGCTGCCATTGTTGGAATAGCCTCGAATTCCGCGCCTCCTATTGTTGAACGTGAGAGGGGATCGGGCTACGTAGCTGTAAATTGGGGTGGCCTTGTGGCGATCTCTGTGTATTTTTCGCCCAACCGCAGACGCTCCGAGTTTCAGGCATTTCTGGATGCGCTCGAAGGAGTGGTTAGGAGAGCGGCTCCCCGGCCAGTCTTGATAGGTGGTGATCTCAACGCTAAACATATTGCGTGGGGGTCCTCATCTATCAATGCTTTTGGAGAGGACCTGATGTCTTGGGCACTTTGCCTAGGGCTACAGTTCCTAAACAGGGGAAACGTTGCGACTTGTGTGAGATGGAATGGTGAGTCTGTAATTGACGTTACCCTGGCCACCACACCACTTGCTAACCAAGTGAGGAACTGGCGGGTGATGACCGATGCGGAAAGTTTATCGGATCACCGGTATGTACGATACGGTATCTCTGTGGGCGGCCCCGGCCTCCCTGTTCATCTTGGTCCTACAGCGGGAAGCCCGTCTGCCTTTCCGAGGTGGTCGCTATTACAGCTCCGTCCGGAAGTCGCCAAAGAGGCAGCTATATATCGGGCATGGGCAGAGCCACCCCCTGAAGTAATTGGTGATGCAGATGGTATGGCGGAACTCTTCGCGGACGACTTAAAAGTTGTCTGCAACGCCGCCATGCCAAAATCGCGGGGTTTTTCCCAACGGAAAGCAGTTTACTGGTGGACACAAGATATTGCAAACTTGCGTGCCACCAGTCTTGCAGCTCGCCGGGCGTACCAACACTGCCGCAGACGAAGGTACAGGGCACCAGGCGAGGAGGAAGAGCTCCGCCGAGCATTTAGGGAGGCCCAGAGGGCTCTGCGCACTGAAATTAGCAGGGCCAAGGGGGTTGCCAACGAGGAGTTTTTAGCCATCCTCGACCGCGACCCCTGGGGGAAACCATATCGGATGGTGCGAGGTAAGTTTTTAAATGCTGCCCCCACTACATCGGTAATGGAGCCGGTCTTGCTGAGGCGGGTCCTGGAAACTTTGTTTCCGAATCCAGGACCCTTTTCTCCTCCCGCCATGACCACTTCCGGGGAGACAAACCTGGAAGTGTGGGCAAATGGGCCACCGGTCTCGGATGAGGAGTTTGAGGCCGGAAGTTGCAGACTCCGTGCCAAAAAGAAGGCACCAGGGCCTGACGGTGTTTCTTCGAAAGTATTGGCCCTGGCAACAGGACCCTTGGCGGAGCGGTATCGCACTGTCTTGGACACGTGCATTGCAACATGCCGCTTCCCCAGTCGATGGAAAAGAGGGCGTCTGTGCCTGTTAAGGAAGGCCGGCCGCCCAACTGACTCACCGTCAGGTTATAGACCGGTGGTGCTCCTAGACGAGGCCGGGAAGTTCTATGAGAAAGTTCTGGCTTCCCGGATACTAGAGCACCTTGGGAGCCAAGGGCCGGACCTAGCTGACTGCCAGTACGGTTTCAGAACTGGCCGGTCTACTATGGACGCGGTGGGACGCCTTAAAGAGTGGACTGAGGCAGCCACAGCACGTGGGGAGGCTGTGATCGCGGTGTCTCTTGACATCGCTAACGCTTTCAACAGCCTCCCATACGAATGCATAGAGGCGGCGCTAGTGTTCCACCAAGTGCCCCTGTACCTCCGCACCATCGTATCGGACTACCTGCGTGATAGGGTGGTCCTGTACGAGGATGCGGAGGGCCGCGTCCAATCGTGGCCGATGCGGGCGGGTGTGCCCCAAGGTTCCGTACTTGGTCCTCTTTTATGGAACCTGGGGTACAATTGGGTCCTGAGGGGATCACTCTTGTCGCAAATGGAGGTCGTATGCTTTGCAGACGACACTTTAGTCGTGGTAAGGGCGTCCAGTTGGGAGGATGCGGTGCACCTCGCGTCAGTTGGCACCACTTTGGTCGTCCAACGCATTTGCATCCTTGGGCTAAAGGTGGCTCTCGATAAAACGAGAGCCATGCCCTTCGCAGCTCCACGACGTAGGATTCCACAGGGGCTCCAGGTCCGTGTAGAAGGGGTCCAGGTAGCGGTGGAGAGAAATTTTAAGTACCTCGGCCTGACCCTGGATCCCGGATGGAGCTTTGAAGCTCACTTCAAGCTCCTAGCTCCACGTCTGTGCGCCACCGCTGCAGCCCTCGGACGGGTCTTGCCAAACGTTGGGGGACCTGGGGCAAAGTGCCGTCGACTCTACCATATGGTAGTGAGATCGATGGCACTCTATGGAGCCCCTGTATGGGCGGAGAGCCTCTCTCCTCGCTTGCGAGCCCTCCTGCGACAACCGCAGAGGGTCATCGCGACCCGCGCCGTGCGGGCGTACCGCACGGTCAGTCACGGGGCTGCCTGCGTTCTAGCTGGCACGCCCCCATGGGAGCTCGATGCTCTGGTTCTGGCCCAGGTGCATCAAATTCGGGTTGCGGCCAGACTGCGGGGAGAGCGGCCTAGTTTGGAGGAGGTGGCGCTGGGTCGAATCCAGGCTAGGGAAGAGGCCCTGACCAAATGGATGGAGGCTCTTCAGGCTCCAAGTGCCGGCCACCGGACGATTGAAGCAATTCGTCCGGTATTGAGGGAATGGGTGGAGCGCCGGCACGGCAGCCTCACCTACCGCCTGGTGCAGGTATTGACCGGACACGGGTGCTTTGGGCACTACCTGCACCGTGTCGCCCGTCGGGAGGAGACGCCGCAATGTCACCATTGCGACGACTCTGACGACACGGCCGAGCACACCCTGCTAATGTGCCCGGCCTGGCGATACGAACGCCGCACACTACGTGTGGCGCTAGGCGTGAGGCATGACCTCTCGTTGGAAATCATGGTGAGGGCCATGGTTGCTAACCGGAGGTCATGGGAGGCGGCCGCCTCCTTTTGCGAGGACGTTATCTCGCAAAAGGAGGCACGGGAGAGGGAACGGGAGGCTGATCCTCTATCCGCCCCTCTCAGGCGTAGACGGCCGGGCCGGAGAGGGCGTGCTCATTTACGCCCTCTTTAGCTCGATATTGGGCAGCCTGCGCGCGGAGTAGCTCCCGCGTGCGCTGCATAGGTTGCCCGAGCCATGTCTGTGGATCACCTTGTTTCCTGGGTGATCCACCCTAGACGCAACGTGGCCTGGTCTAAGAAGATCAGGCAGTACCCGGGGATGGACCGGTCAATCGCCTTACAAGGCGGGTGCCGGTCTCTCCCTGCTCGGGTACGAAGGAAACCGCAGGAGTTTAGTGGGTAGTGGGACATAAAGTTCTGAGCCCCACACACGGCTGCAGGTTTAGCTGACCTGTAGCTATGGCGCGTAAAAGCGTTCTCCTGCGAAAAAAAAAAAAAAAAAAAAAAAAAAAAAAAAAAAAAAAAGGTGAGCTTTCCAAAGACTTTCCACTCGAATGGAAAATCTACTAAGCTCAAAAAAATGTATTACCTTTATTTTTTGTTTATAATTTAGTGCGGCCCTGGCCCACGTACATATTATTGTACTAGCGGCCGCCCGCGACTCCGTCCGCGTGGATTTCGATTTCCAATATCCTATGTGTTATTCTGATGTATAAGCTATATTGTGGTAAAGTTTCATTCAAATCCATTCAGTAGTTTTTACGTGAAAGAGTAACAAACATCCATACATCTATACATCCATACTTACAAACTTTCGCCTTTATAATAGTAGTAGGATATCATTCGTAAAGGCTTTCGTTAAAAAACATACGGAATTTCATCCAGTAACTTGAAAATAAAAAAAATATATGAAAGACGGGCTTGTTGGTCGAGTGGCTAGAGACTCTGGCCACAAAACCAAAGGTCGCGGGTTCGAATCCCGCTAGGGGCAAATGTTTGTGTGATGAACATCGGCATTTGTACTCGAGTCATGGATGTTTATAATAGTATTTAAGTTGTAACACCATTTTTTCAGTTTTACTGTTTTATCACTTGGTGCAGCATAGGACCGGCTGTGATCTTAGGTCGAGAGGGATAGTCATGAATGGAGGGGTCGTTATAGTATTGTTTGTCTCTAATTTTATGCTATGTTTGTTTTCCTGGATTGAGAGGTCGTCACTTGAATGAAGTAATATTCTAATTTTTACCTGATTTGTTGGCGAGAGGGTTAACAATTTATCATTCCACAACCATTGGTTCATTCCTTTGACGCTGTTAAAACTGTTTTAGCGGTTTATATTAGTAAATTCGTGAATTTTATAACACTTTTCTGTTGTCGAAATAAACAAAACCTTGTCAAATAAGAACGGTGTCAGTTTGACAGCGACACCTGACATTTGACGTTTGCGTGCGCTGCGTTTTATTTTTACAGGTGTAGGCGCTAATTGTTTTTAGTCTGTTAAAATGTATAATGTTTAATATCTAATTTTGCTAAGCTAGGGTTTTTCGGAATGAATTGATTTTCCGAAGTCTTCCAAATTAATTATTCTAAAGTATTTTTAGTAGATTGTGTCTATGGTTGAGCGTTTGGCATTTTTTTTTTCTCGTTTGTCTATGGGTGGGTGAGCGATGACAAGTCTTTTTTGATGGAGATCGCCATCCCTCGAGAAAAGAGGAGGAGTAATCCTGGGCTGTCTCCCTGAGGAGCCTTTTTATATCCACCAAATGCGGTGAAGTTTCGTTCCGCGTCTTCCGAGATGCATTGTGCATCGTACGCCCAATAAAATGATCATTTGATTTACCTGTGCTCCGGCCAAAAAGTCTCTTTGTGAGCTGCAAATCCCAGTGTTCTGGGCTCCATAGACCGGCTAAAAAGCCTTTTGGGTGTGAATGTCGGCAGCTCGGTGTGCCGTAGACGTGGCGTGGACACGTGGTACCTCCCGCCTGTCAAAATGTCGACGGTGAGCTGATCCCAGAACCGATTTTGCATTGGCTCGGAGTCAAGGTACTGATGGCAATGGATTTAATCATTTAGGGCCGTATTTATTTCAATTTAACAAGTGTTCAACTTCCCCGTGTTGACTTCTCGGTCGAGGCCGATGGAGGAAGCGCAGTGACTTTATCTCAACTTAACTTTGATAACTGAACAAAAATTTCAAATAGTGTTTGTTATTAGTGAATAGTTAGTAGTGAATTTCAAATAGTTTTTATTAGACATGATTTGTGGGGTGCGCATGCGTACTGACTTGGCTGACTCTCTATGTTGAGCGGTGGGCTGACCTTTAGGGCTGGTGGTTTGAGTAGGTGGTATCAGACTTTCCCAACACGGTCCTCCCATCGGTACTGAATGTACAGCTGACCGCCCAATATAGTTGGTCAGATGCCACCCCACCATAACGGGCATGCTTAAGCTAATCCCGATTTACTGATAAGGTGTAGTACCATGTGTGATAAGGTGTAGTTCGCCGGACGAATGTTAATTACTGTCTCGGTATCATGTAATTTTTTTTACTGTATGTAACTGTTCCTGTTTTTCAACTGAATCTAATGTGTATCGAAATACTTAGTATTAAACCAGTCTACTTTTAAATGAAATTTTGTTTGATTTACTATTCTCCACTTGCTACGGTTCATGGATCATTCATTTATTTTTGCTTCGTATTTAACTTTTTTCCTCTAACAGGATTTAATATATTTTTTTTATTTTTGTACGGAGTCACCTATTGTTACTCCGTCCCCTTTCAAGGCGCCCAACATTTTATTAAATTGGATTGATCCAGGAACGACTAGGCCACCGAACCCGAGACCCTCTCATGCTCTGCCGCCGGATTTTTCCCTGTGGGACGAAGTGATTCTTATTCGAATCGTTGCGCACCCCCACGGGAAAAATTGATATTACAGTGGCGTACCCAACGTGTGGCCTAGAAAGTGAGTTTAGTACTTCAACATAGTGTATTAAATGTGATATTATGATAATATAATATAATTTTTATGTTTTTAGAATTGTGAAATTTTTATAAAGTACAAATTTTTTTTAATATTTTAACTGTCATGTCGGAACAAAGTGATAATATGATAATATAATTATAATTGTTATTTTTATGGAATTGTGAATTTTTATATAGTACAATTTTTTTTATATTTTGTTTGACATGTCGGAACTTAATTATAACATAAATGACTTGCTTACGGACGAACTTGAACACGAGTTAGCTAACATTTCATGTAATCTAGGTTCTTTGAATTTAATATTTAGCGGTGATACTTGTGTTCGGGCGTTTATATCGAGGTTGGAGGAGTTGTGTGCCGCATCCTATATACAGATAATGGTCCCCAATTCACTTCTAAGGAATTTAGGGATTTATTGAAGGGAGCTGGTGTACCTCATATCTTATACAATCCTCGTTACCATTCTCCATGTAACCAAACCGACGTGTTAATCGGGATATTGTTCGAGCCATTGCTTCTTATGTGCGTTCTGATCATCGAAAATGGGATCAGAATATTCAAGAACTCCAATGTGCTCTCAATTCGTCTGTTCACGACGGGACTAAGTTCACTCCATATTTCTTGAATCATGGTAGGGAGATGGTAATTGATGGAGCTATCTTTAATTCTGATCAGCCTTTCGATGGTCAGGACGTCACTGTCCAGCCGGACCAGTTTATTTCTGGGTTGCCTAAGTTGCGGAAGGTATTTGAAGACGTTGCGGGTCATTTGAAAAAAGCATATCAACATAATGCCAAGTATTACAACTTGAGAAAGCGCCCTCTAGAGCTTAAGGAAGGGCAAATAATCTACAAAAGGTGTTTTCCTTTATCCAACGCCTCCAAATACTTTTCTGCCAAATTGTCTCCCAAGTTTGAAAAGTGTGTGGTAGATAAAAAACTGGGTAACGTGGTCTATTCTTTGAAAAATATGGATGGAAAGCCATTAGGGTCTTTTCATATAAAGGATATAGTCGTACGTGGTCCTAATGAGGGTGTATGAGTTTTGTTTGTTTCCAGTTAGTTTGCTGTCGCTTTACCATTATGGTCGAGGATCGACGGTATTTTTAGTAATTAAGGTTTCTGTTGTGTGTCCAATCCGTAGGCCTTGTAGCATTCGCATATTTCGCGATTGATGCCAAGGATCTGGACATAATTTTAGTAATGTTGTTAGTGTTTAATCTGGGTTTGTGTGAACCACAACTAAATTAAGGATTTAAACATTTAGTTTTTTTTTGTATCAGGTAAGTCCGTTGTGTATCTTACCTTGTACTCCTTATAGTGTCTGAGGTATGTTGGATTTTCTAATCCTTACACTGTGTTTTTGTGAAGTCCCTGTTGTCATACTTCATTTTTGCGTGTAATTTACCCCGATTCGTGGTGTGGTAAATTACACTATGGTCTTGGTTTATCCAGCCATTGGCTTGAGATAAGTTGGATGTTCCACTTCTCACTTTGTGTAACCTTTAGTGTTTATCACTGGTTACGGGTTTGAACCTGGTGTAGTTTTGTCTGTATCAGCGAGCTCTCAGAATGGTTCTACCTGACTTTCTATTAACTTTTAAGTTATTAGGTTTTCCCTTATATGATTCAAACTCCTGGTGAATGAGTTTGGAGTCTTGAGGTGTTGTTTTTGTATTGTTCAAATGTTTGTATTGTTGTTAAGATGTGGTAGTGTTACCTTTTGTCGTTTCTCTCGACGAAAAATTTTATTCAAAATTTCAATAAAATTTTCATTTTGAATAAAATTTTTCTTTCCCAACTAAGGCGGTACTGTAACACCATTTTTTCAGTTTTACTGTTTTATCACTTGGTGCAGCATAGGACCGGCTGTGATCTTAGGTCGAGAGGGATAGTCATGAATGGAGGGGTCGTTATAGTATTGTTTGTCTCTAATTTTATGCTATGTTTGTTTTCCTGGATTGAGAGGTCGTCACTTGAATGAAGTAATATTCTAATTTTTACCTGATTTGTTGGCGAGAGGGTTAACAATTTATCATTCCACAACCATTGGTTCATTCCTTTGACGCTGTTAAAACTGTTTTAGCGGTTTATATTAGTAAATTCGTGAATTTTATAACACTTTTCTGTTGTCGAAATAAACAAAACCTTGTCAAATAAGAACGGTGTCAGTTTGACAGCGACACCTGACATTTGACGTTTGCGTGCGCTGCGTTTTATTTTTACAGGTGTAGGCGCTAATTGTTTTTAGTCTGTTAAAATGTATAATGTTTAATATCTAATTTTGCTAAGCTAGGGTTTTTCGGAATGAATTGATTTTCCGAAGTCTTCCAAATTAATTATTCTAAAGTATTTTTAGTAGATTGTGTCTATGGTTGAGCGTTTGGCATTTTTTTTTTCTCGTTTGTCTATGGGTGGGTGAGCGATGACAAGTCTTTTTTGATGGAGATCGCCATCCCTCGAGAAAAGAGGAGGAGTAATCCTGGGCTGTCTCCCTGAGGAGCCTTTTTATATCCACCAAATGCGGTGAAGTTTCGTTCCGCGTCTTCCGAGATGCATTGTGCATCGTACGCCCAATAAAATGATCATTTGATTTACCTGTGCTCCGGCCAAAAAGTCTCTTTGTGAGCTGCAAATCCCAGTGTTCTGGGCTCCATAGACCGGCTAAAAAGCCTTTTGGGTGTGAATGTCGGCAGCTCGGTGTGCCGTAGACGTGGCGTGGACACGTGGTACCTCCCGCCTGTCAAAATGTCGACGGTGAGCTGATCCCAGAACCGATTTTGCATTGGCTCGGAGTCAAGGTACTGATGGCAATGGATTTAATCATTTAGGGCCGTATTTATTTCAATTTAACAAGTGTTCAACTTCCCCGTGTTGACTTCTCGGTCGAGGCCGATGGAGGAAGCGCAGTGACTTTATCTCAACTTAACTTTGATAACTGAACAAAAATTTCAAATAGTGTTTGTTATTAGTGAATAGTTAGTAGTGAATTTCAAATAGTTTTTATTAGACATGATTTGTGGGGTGCGCATGCGTACTGACTTGGCTGACTCTCTATGTTGAGCGGTGGGCTGACCTTTAGGGCTGGTGGTTTGAGTAGGTGGTATCAGACTTTCCCAACACGGTCCTCCCATCGGTACTGAATGTACAGCTGACCGCCCAATATAGTTGGTCAGATGCCACCCCACCATAACGGGCATGCTTAAGCTAATCCCGATTTACTGATAAGGTGTAGTACCATGTGTGATAAGGTGTAGTTCGCCGGACGAATGTTAATTACTGTCTCGGTATCATGTAATTTTTTTTACTGTATGTAACTGTTCCTGTTTTTCAACTGAATCTAATGTGTATCGAAATACTTAGTATTAAACCAGTCTACTTTTAAATGAAATTTTGTTTGATTTACTATTCTCCACTTGCTACGGTTCATGGATCATTCATTTATTTTTGCTTCGTATTTAACTTTTTTCCTCTAACAGGATTTAATATATTTTTTTTATTTTTGTACGGAGTCACCTATTGTTACTCCGTCCCCTTTCAAGGCGCCCAACATTTTATTAAATTGGATTGATCCAGGAACGACTAGGCCACCGAACCCGAGACCCTCTCATGCTCTGCCGCCGGATTTTTCCCTGTGGGACGAAGTGATTCTTATTCGAATCGTTGCGCACCCCCACGGGAAAAATTGATATTACAAAGTATGTCTATCCGTTTCCTGCATCCATAGTACAATACATTTGGTGTGTTAGTCCAATGAATTTATTTATTTTATTTATATAAGATCTGTAAAAGAGCAGATGAGAATTAATGAATACGGATACGAATACGGATATTCGGAACATCACTAGATAAGAGCTCCGTGCTTTGCACATTATCCGCTGTTATGTAGTCTTGATAATGTAGATGCATCACAAAGGCTCTGTAAGAGCGTCTCTTACTGTATAAGAATACTTAGCAATCCTCTCGAAGCATGGAGAGGGGTTTTACCACTATCTGCCACTTAATCACGTCTTCTGTTAGGATGATGTTCACTTTCCACTTAGGCTTTTGTACGGCATATGAGCGTACATTTTGCAGGATAGTCTTTATATAAGAGGCAGGTAGAATATATTGTTAATTTATTATCTTGAATTTCGAACAGGACACACTTTGTGATCGTTTTCCTAGTTTGGTTAGAATATTGCAGGCTTGAACTACCTCTTGGGTGCATGCTACCCTGGTCCCCATTGAGCACATAAACAGCGACCGAGAGGAAGTACTTGGTGTTTAGTGGGTAGTCGCACTCGGAGTCCCACATACCTCCGTTCAATGAGCGGAGAATGCGTAAACGCATTCACCAAGGATAAAAAAAAAAAAAAAAAAAGGCTTGAACTACCTCATTGTCTGAAAAGTATGATGATTCCGTGCTGTAGATGGCACGTTAAGAGGTTTCGTCCCGACTATGATCTAACTAAATGGTCTAGTATCGCTTGTAAAGGTCACGGAGGACGGACTACAGTCGCTCCATTTTAATTACCAGCCTTGTCAATTCAGGAGCAAAGTCGCAGCGTACCTTGGGCTCCGAGGCAATAGCCGAGGTTGATGATGCTGAGATTCGAACAGGACTTACGAGTTCGATAAAGAGCAACTGTAGAGTTTCTTGCCGATTCTTCTTGGCACTGCCTTCGATTAGATGGTATATGAAGCCCAATTGAATAAAGTATATTTTGAGTTGAATTGAATACCAAATTTCATCAAAATCCGTTTAGTATTTTTAGTGAGATTTACGGACAACATATCCAAAAAAAATCTTTCACATTCCGCACACCAAGAATAAGACTAGCTCAACTCAAAAAACATTTATTCCAGTATGGCATCGGAGATTACGTAGTTTTGAACGCAGAATGTGGCCATGTCATAAAGCCAGTTTCAAAAAAAAAAAAGTTATTCACTTATAATATTAGTATGAAAATTATACGGTTTTCTTATATAATTTAGTGCCGGCAATGCACTTCAGCCGGGATGCGCTGCGTTCTGCGCGCTTGCCCCACACGCGCCGCCGAAAAGAAACAACTGGCGCGCTGACTGTGTCCGGGAATTACTAGTCTTGATATTTTATGAAATTTTGGTCATTAAAGTCATTGTATACTACAATTTTTTTTTATATCAGTGCGGTATATTGGCTCTACTTTGCCCGATGGAAAGCAAAAGAGGAGCTCTATTTACGATGACGACGGATGCGGTACCAAAGCGGTATCTTATCCGTTGGCATCGCCATACCAGCCCGCCCACACACTTGATATAGCATCGACAATAAAATAAATATGAATTAAATTATAATTTATTATACATACTTATAATTTATCTAATTGTAAGTCATTTAGTTTATCCCATTGTGGCGTTAATCGGGATAACAAATACCTATCCTATCCTATCACCCAAGGCAGCTCGTACCCTGCCTGCCTGTATACCGTATAGTAGTTTAAGCGTGATTGACGGACAAATATCAAACTTTGACATTTATAATGTTAGTGCGATACTGCCAACGGAGGGTCACTCGCCAGCGTGCGTGCATCGGCTTAGCCTCCATTCAAGACATGCTAAGGTCAGTAAGTGAACTGCATCAAGCTGATAATAATGATAGTGATGAATAATGTTTTCTTAGGTTTACGCGACTGTTACTCATGAAACAAAGATTTTGCCGCGAATATATCCGTTTAAAAGTAGATTTATTTCACGACTAGCGGCTGCCCGCAATTCCGTCCGCGTGGATTTCATTTTCCAATAGCCTAAAGTCTTCCTCGTCAAATGGACTATCCAACACAAAAATATTTTTCCAAATCGGACCAATAGTTTCTGAGATTAGCGCGTTCAAACAAACATACAAACATACAAACATAAAAACATACTAACATACAAACATACAAACATACAAACATACAAACAAACAAACACACTCTTCAGCTTTATATATTTGTATAGATAATTAATAAAGTACCAAGACCCCTCAGGCGTTGTACACAATTCCGTTAATAAGGAAAAGAGTAGGTGCACGGATCTTTAGCGGGGGCGGGGGGCGGCCGCACTCGAATTCGAATTTTCTTTTTGGCTGAACTTTTGGCGTAAAAGCAGTTTAGTGTCTACCTAGGCGCGAATGTTTAATGGCTGGGTTTTTTAATTACCGTAAATAGAGGCGCGATTGAACACGGGTAAATTTGTGGTTAACTAATCAGATGCTTCTGAGAAATAACACCCATTGTACTTCGTATTTTGTGATTTTACATGTCATGAGTTATTTTAGCGTCGATAAGTGATATGGCTTAATTAAGACATGTTTCATCATCATCATCATCATCATCATCACCATCATCAGCCTATCAAAGTCCACTGTTGGACATACATAGGCCTGTCCTAGGGCTCTCCGCTCAGCCCGATCCTCGCGGCGACATGTTATAACTAGAAGGATAAATTAATGAAATTATCCTTCTAGTTATTTTTCTTACTGATGCCTTATTATTATCAAAACTTCACAATTTACCTATGAAAATGCGAACAAGTCTTGTAACAACGATTATAGGCACAAAGTAAATCTTTCTATGTTGGAAGGTGGGCAGGACGATCGGAAAGTTGTGGAATATGTCCCCTACCTGAAAGAAGTAATTCAATTAACATTTCAAGTTCCAAAGGACTAAAGGATCCACCCAACTTGTCTAGACGTTGTTCCAAACAACGGGTGAAGACTAAACACGTTAGCCCCTGTCCGGTGATTGGATCAGACGAGGTCGGGAAATTGGGCCTAAGTGATTCAATTTATTAGCAGAGGTAAGGTTCTGAGGTTTTTTGAGGCCTTTGAGATTGTTAAGTTATGTAGATTTACCAAGGGAAGTAAAACAATTATTTTTTACAGATTCATGTATGTAGAGTAGTATCTTATCTGTAGATTTAATAACCAAGGAAAGCAGACAATTACTATGTTTAAGATTCACGGGTACACGGGTACTCCTCTGAGTAGGTACCTTATTTGTAGGTTTAATATCGTTAAAATGTAGTAGTTTACAGGCAATTATTCAGATGAATAAAATAATACATAAATGCCTAGGACTAACACAGCAATTGCAGAGCCCCAAACTTAGCTTGAAGCTTGTATTATGGATACTAGGGAAGGGCTAGACTTATATAAAAGTATCTAATTAGTTAGATACTTTTATAGAAATCCATGTCTCAAGTACAGGTGTTGATGTTCACCAAACAAACATTTGCCCCTAGCAGGATTCGAACCCGCGACCCTTGGTTTTGTAGCCAGGGTCTCTGACCACTAGACCAACGGGTCGATTATATTTTCAAACAATTTTATACAACAATTTAATTTTTGGGTTCTAAGATCAAAATCAGTAAAAAGAATCTTTCCAAAATTTTGATAATGAAAATGAAACTGGTTCCATTTTATCAGTAACATCCGTGACTTTGACAACCACTCCTTCCGTTCGATCATTCAGTGTCATCGTTCACTCATTTCCTTTCACCCTTAGTCAACCTTTACCTTTAACCCTTTGAAATTCACCCCAGAGTTCTGTCAACGACGTTTTTCCCGGAAAGTCTTTCAGGGTACGTCAAGTCAATTTTGACTGGTTATCTCCAATGGATGCCGATACAATTTGATGAACCGGATGTTTGGTGATGGTATCTAATAGTGTTGGACAAGAGGGAGATTTTTGTGTCCCACTATGCACTTATTTGATTTACAATCAAGACAACACAGATAGATAAACTTACAAATAAATGTAGCATTACATACATAATTATTAACAAATAAATAGGTACCAAACAAATAAATTAACCTTAATGTGTTGTTGCAACAAAATGTGATTTCCGTATCCGATATTAGTAAGCTGAAAGAAAAGTTGAGCTTAGTAGAACTTCCACCCGAATGAGCCGCTCGTCTGGGGAAGTACCTCCACCTTACAGAAGACCACAGTGCAGCATTTCGTAATTGTTGTGCTATGTTTCTGCTGGTGAGTAAGGTCACCAGAGCTAAATTGGGGAGAGCATGGGTTTTTCAAGGCAGGCGACGCATCTGCGACCCTTGTGCGGTTGTTGATTTCCATGGGCAGCGGTGATCACTTACCATCAGGTGACACTACCTGTTCGTGTGCCTCCCGATAACATTAAAAGACGCATTCTTTTAAATTATGACACAAGCACTTAGTAAAACTGTTTAAATTTACCAAGCGCTTCTTTCTTCATAATAAATGTGTAAGAAATATTGACGATGAATTATGAAGCGTGATTTAATCAAGAGTTTTTTGAGTTTGAATTTGAATTCAGTTGAATAGTGAGTCCCATCATGTCCCTCGTTTAGATTGTGGCACATCACTAGTTTCCCACTGCCGGATATTGTTGAAGGGTTTACGATGGCCTGCGATGCCATCCGATAAGGGAAATGCCTTTATAAGAGACTTTATTATATTTATGCTATATAATATAGGTACGCACTAAGCGCAATAAGTTAGCATCATACTAGAATTTATTAACTACTTTTAAAAAATTTAAAAGGTAAGAACACGATTTAGTTGTTTTCCTATTGATATACAGGAAGTGATATTTATCTTGTGTCAGGAAATTAGAGACCCATTTGCTTTTTGCTTTTGATCATAAGATAAAAACGGTAACGGTCACAAATATACCTAGAACTACATGTTGAAATAATATGTTAAGCGGTATTGTTTTACTGCTGTAGTAATATTTTAAGGGAAAATTATAATTATTATACCTTTACTGACCGCAAACTCATTAAATCTTTACTTGGCATCCATAAAAAATTTTATCTTTTATCAAGCAACATTTTATTTTGCACTTTTCATATTACTTTATATAAGTATTACCGTATTTAAAAACTTTTAGAATTTCATATAAAATATTAAGAGGTGATTAATAAAAAAATAATAATCGAAAAATGTTATTGATCCACTTGTAAGTGTGGGTAGTACCTATGAAGAATATCCGCATTGAGCTTTTTCAAGTTAACATGTGCTTAATTTTAATTTCAGGTGTAAGTATGACAGGAATTGAGTACGCAATTAGATTAAAGGTCAAGAATGGCATGATCCTGTAAACTAGTATTTACGATGTCTGTGAAGGTTCTAAACCTAATCAATTAGAAATTCGATGAACCTTCATGCAATAACATCGACTCTCCATGTCAATACTCCGTCTAGCAATAACTCAACCCCACCCAGACATAATAAAATTAAAAATAAATAACCACCGATTCGAATATCGAACGTCGATTCGAAAAAAGTGAAAAGAAAATCACATTCTTAATTCCGCGCCGGCGAAAAAATCGCGCCAACCCTCCAGTACCGTTGAAAAAAGGAACGGGGAACAAAAATAACCTACCGCAAGTCCATCAACCCTGAACACACCCTCTGGGTTATTTACTTCCATCGCATCGGGATAAATCGATGTTCTTTGGCGTGTCGAGGGCGGCGTATTGCGCCTGCGTGATAAAAATGGCGGCAGAAAAAAGCCGGGAAATAAAAGAAAGACGCGGCGTGGGGTCGCCCCCGCGTGAGGCAAGGAGGACTCGCGGTTACGTGGGGGAGGACGACTAGTGAATGCCCCTGGGTTTGCTTGCGAATTTTCCATTGTTAAATGTTTTAATTTTTTGAATGTCACGATGATCTGACATTGACGTCTCAGGATGCAGAACCGATATCACGCGTCTATTTAAATAGCGTATTTTCCTTGAGCAGCGTACACTGTTTGGCAATTGATTCGATTTTTAAATTAGCAAACTGGATTTCGAGTTCGACCACGTGAACACGACCATTATCCAAAAGTGAGCCAAAGAATAACATTACAAAAAAAAACACTAGCTATTGCTATACCTATTACCGTTCTTTATTACTATTTGATTTCATACAAACGATTTTAATAAACAATGCAAATTAACACCAAATATTCTTAGAAAACGGATATTGAACAGGTTACCGAAAAAAAATTTGAACATAAAAATAACTCGACAGATAAAACACACATCCACTGCTACATTAAAGTATCACAATCACATTTCAAATCGACGTCACAATCAAATCTTCAACTAAAAATGTACGACTACACAAACGCACAAACCATCCTTGCTCTCTCACTGCACCGCGAGCCGGGGGGTGTGTCTTCCCCACTCTAGGGGTGCGTCGCTGACACAAGAGGCGTGAGGGTTGAACACGCATTCTTGAGGGTTGGCAGCGGCAGTGACGTCACAGCGTGGCGATGGCGACTGTACGTCACGCGGACGCAATGCGTACGTTTTGGGTTTTGATGACTGTACTTTCCGATTTGGACGGTCATGTGATGTTGTAAAACATAAACGGACTTTTGCAAAAAAATTTGCTCACTTTTCTTTTTTGTATGTATATTTTATCAAGCAGTTGTGATTACAGGTAGATATTACTACCTGTGTATTTGCAAATAATAAATCAATAAAAAAAAATGTGGCAAACCATACTCAATACTAGTCTTACCTGGTAAACATAGGCTCACCACAATTATCAAGTAATTTCAGTACTTAGTCGGCGTTTTCGATTTTGATATGATGACTTTGACCGATCAAAGTCATTTAATAAAAATGTTTTAGGTTCAGCTAGCCATATTGTGAAGGAGTGATCCTTCAATTCAAAAAGGCATATTAACGAATGAATTTAGAATAACCCCTAAAAAGCAAGGTTAGTAGGTGGTTTTTAAATGATGTATTTAATTACAATTTAAATTGTTATTAAAACTATTTTTATATTTATACTATAGTTACAAGTCTGATATTACCCAAAAGATGTAAGGAACATAGTAGCCGAATATTTCAAAACACTAATAACTTTAGTTGTCCATTGCAATTCCAACAGGTCAACTAATTTTACTGCTATATCGACTCAGTCGTTAATTAAATATTTTATAGACAATTAGCCTTAGTTATAAGTTTATTCGCCAACTAAAAAGGTAAAAATAAAACGACTCCTATAAAACTTGTCCGGCCGTTAACTAGTCGTGAACAAAAAACTTCCTAATGAACTAATACAACTAATTGGATCGCTAACTAGGAAATCGAAGTTTTAACTAACTAGTAAAACAAAAAGGTCCCAATTACCGGCCCACATTCAACTTACATCGTGCTAAAACAAGAACCCGGTGCACTTCGCGAAAAAAAGGGGTGAATGCATCCCCTTGAGGGGGGGAGGGGGTGAAAGAACACAAAAATAGGGTGTTAAGAGCCGCCGCCATCTTGGCGTGGGCGCGATGATGGAAGCGCGGATTGCGATTGTTTGTGACGCGGCGTTCCAAATTTGAAATAGATGAATGTTGATTATTGAGACGCTCGGCGTTTTCTTTTTTTGAACAACCTTTTTTTTTCTTTTTCGCATCGGATTTTCGGAATTCGTGCCAGTCAAATACGGTTCGAAAAAAATGCTACCTTTTCTCTTGTTTTCATCAATCATCACTGCCATTATTTGATTGAAATAAAGTTTCGGGAAAACTTTATAGATGTATTAAGAAAATGACAATAAAAATAATGGATGACGATGTATGTCATACATACTTCAGTTCTAATTGAACAAGGTAAGACTGCTATTTAATAAAGTTATAATTTTCTTTTAAACAATGCTTTCGACGAGTTAGACATTTTATTCGCAACTGTGCCTATGAATTTTATTCTTAGTAGACATACCGTTCCATTCTTCAGCATAATGTAGGCGGAATACGGTTTAGCACGAAATAGGTCACATGCATAAAATATGCTCTCTACTCTACATAGATCTAAAGGTAGGGTACTATAGTGCATTCTCTTAACTATTTACGGCTGTTTTCAGTTTCACTATGCTACCATTTTACGCAATGCGTCATTCGTTTTACTTTTATAGTATTTTTGTTGATAATGTTTGCAAACATGGGAGTAGTTTTATGGCGTACTTCATTTAACTTCTACTTATATTCTATTCTTACTTCAAAAAGTTTATAAATAAGCAATGTCGCTTCCGGTGTCAGTAAAAGGTATGCGTAGATTTTTTAATGATTATAACAATTTAATTTAGATTTAAAACTATTTTAATATTTTTAGTTAGTAACAACTTCTACTTATATTCTATTCTTACTTCAAAAAGCATCACTGAATATTTTTTTGATACTTCTGACGTTTCTTCTTTGATGGCATTCGTTGTACTGGTTTAAACATAATTTCTTTAAATGACGGCCTACCTATGTGAGTCTAAATCTAGCCAAAAATGGGAAAGGTCTATCAGCTTATTAACCTCCCAAGTTGGGCAAAGGGGATGGGTGCATAATGGGTGCTGCGTTAATCAACACACATGCTTAAAACTGAGTATCAATAAATGTGACAATTGCTTTTTCTCATTCTGGGAATCGAACCCCGGACCCTTCTTAGCATGGTCACCAAACCAACCGGTCGTCACACCTGCATTTAAGTTCCTCCACGATCCAGTGATCTACGGCTTCCAACGCCGGAATCACGCCATCACGCTTACTTAATGCAACAATGCAGCCATTTGTTTAATTGCACAGCAGTGGGCGGGATTGCACACGCTAACTGCATACAACAACATTGCATTGGTTGACGCTCATACCGCGAGAGCTTAAGACAGGCGTGGAGGCGTGACGCTTGTACGGATGAAGAGTTTGAGAGTTTTTGTATGAGATCACGCAACGGTGAGAATACAGATAAGGAGATAACAATGAATCTGATAGAATACTTTAAGACTTTGTACCGCCTTTATGACAGTACGTTGGTCTTTGTGGCCCAAATCACTTGAACTAGGATTTTATAAAAAAAAGTGTCCTTTACCTAAATCATTCAAATAGATTTTTCCTCTACAATGTACCAAAAAATTACGGCATAAACGTTACTATTGCTACACAAAAGACAATGTCGTTTTTTGCAGGTGAGGTGGCATGTTTAGTTTTTCGCATTCATCAACCGAACTTGGTAATATATAATTATTCTTGAGGGCATTACAAATAATTTTGGCTCAGGCAATATGGCTGTAAGCTCAGTCCGAACTGGGTGAGACAGGATTGAACTTTTGTTAATTCATACATTTTTCTATTTGTAGTTATTTTTTCTTGCGTCCATCAATCAAACGTGATAATATATATTCTTGAGGTAGTTTCAAAATATATTCGCTAAGGCAGTATAGCTGTAAACTCAGTCCGAACTAAGTAAGACAGACCAGAACTTTTACACTCCCATAGAAAAAATTATAAGATGCAAGAAGTTCGCGGTTGTCTAACTCAGTTCGGACTGAGTTTCCTTTATTAGAATGTTTGCTGGACGCGAGAAAAATAACACGGTAGGAAAACAGCAATAAAGTTCTATAGGTACTTTTTACATGTTAAAATTACCTGGTGTATTGACGCTCCAACGATTTTCAACCTTACAGTCGTAAATCATTATCTTCCTTGGCGGTACTAGTAGGTGTAAATTGTAACACAAAAGTGGTAATTACTGTGATAGTATTAACTGACAGTTTCCGCCATTTACGTAGACTAGTCTGTCACAATAATTACTGCATTTCTTGCACATCGCCATAGACGCATCATTACGAAGTGAAAAAACGTGGTTTGAGTTTGAATTCGAGATGATAAAAAAACGCAACTATAAGTGATATTTAGCCATTGGGTTGTATTTTTATTAAGTGAATAGCCTCTTGACATTTTTTAAAATAAGACTCACATAATTTTAGTTTTATTAATAACTAAATGTGAGGTTTTTTTTTATTGTCTCGTATTTTAAAATCTTCTTAAATTACGGTTGTGCATCGAAAAAGTTGTAGTTGCTTTCCTGTGCCATGAAATAGTTATAGCCACTTGATCAGTCCCTACTAAGCCCTTTAATTGTTTCTTACGTAAGTAAACCAGAATGAAAATATGTATTTTTTAATTCACTACTATCCAGTAAAAAATAAACAAAAAATGATTTTTGAATACATGGCTCCAACAACAAACCAACCAGTGTCCCAATCGAACATAACATTTTACATGCAAACCCATTATGTACAGTCACCATCAAAACTCTCCAACGTTACTAATTTGACGGGCAAACGCGTGGGGTCTCGCCCACCCCACGCCATAAATAAACACATAAAGATGTCGTATTAAACCGTCATTGTAATCTGCCCCCTAAAAAGTGACGCAAAAAAAATCGGGGGCACGGGACCCCACCCTCGGACTTTTTTTTCATCGCCCCATTATTTCGCATCTCGTTCACTTTATTGGTACATAATAGGTATCGATTTGAGGGAGTGACTATAGTTAGTAGCTTTTGTGCTCGACTGTACATAATTTGGAATGGTTGATTATTAGGGTGTGAGGTCGTGTTATTATTGGAGTAGTTATTTGGTACTCTTTCATTATCATTATGTGCATTCACCATTGTTAGATCTTTAAAGTTGTAAGACCTTAATGGGCCAAAAAGGATAAAATAAAGTTTGAAAACATTAATTTAAGTCTTGCTAAACCTGGGAATCAAACCTCGAACACAGAGGCACTTGCTGGCATGAAATGATTCTTGTTTATTTTCATTCCATACTACATTGGGTACTAGTTAAAAAAACGTACACCTTATACGTATTAGTATGGTTGAAACTGTAATGTCCTATTCGTATTTTGATCGAACGCAGAAACAGGTAATATAAAAGATCAAGTCAATATTTAATCAAATAGAAAGTTTCCACATCCCAAATCGGACGAATAACGCATTAAATTAATCCATTTCAAAGGTCCCGATTGTATTTGACATCCAAAATTCTTTTATCAAGCTTATTTTTCACCCATCGCCACACTTTGGCGATAAAAGTGTCTCACTCAATTAAGTAGAAGAAAAATAACAAGGAACGTCATAAAAGGAGGGAATTGTGAATTATACCTCTCTGGGGTGCCCAACATCAAACTAAGGTTAAGAGATAATGCCGGCTTAAATTAAATCTTTGGAGATACGAAAAAATTTCTCTGAAACTTTGCTAGGGAATGCCTTGGGGCGTACGATTTGGAGCTTGGATGCTTTAATTTTAGTTCCTTTGCCTGTGTTGGTCTGATAAAAAATATAAAGCCAACCTGATTGGGTTTGGAATTTTAAAATATAGAGTATTTTAGTTTTTATTTTATCGAAATTTTATCGTATTTTTTTTAATACGCATGTCATAAACATTTGATATTACATTTATGTATGTGTGTGTATAATAATGGCGAATTTTGTTTATATTCTCCAAAATCTACGAGTGGAATATTTCTTCCCACGAAAGCTTCGTTGGTTGTTTTTACTGAATTTAAATAAATGTCTGTCTATTTTTGAACCTGTGTGCTCAGGAAAGTTATCAATCACATCCGTTGTGATTGACTAGAGTGGCAAGCCTGGTAATTAAGGCAGAATCATCGTACTATCTACTTTGTTCTGTTCCCGGTAAAAGCGCATTACAAGCTCCTAGAAGTTTCGGACACTTTTATATATCTTTGACATAACATAATGTTATATTATACATAGCTTAAAGCCTTCCTCGACAAATGGACTATCCAACGCATAAATATTTTTTATTTCGAACTAGTAGTTCCTGAGATTAGAGCGTTCAAACAAACGAACTCGTCAGCTTCATTATATTAGTATAGATTCGGTTTCTTTCCTACAAAATCGCCGATAATGTCAGCAGTTGGGTGGGCGTCCCCGGTGACATAGCGGTCGGTCGCGCCAGACCGCTGGGTACCGCGGTCTCGGGTTCTCATCAAGCCGGTTTGCGATCCGCGATCCGCCGGGAGATGAGAAAACGACGTTGCAACTGTGTTGCAAAGAGTCCAAAGCGAACTTCGCTCACTTATTTAGAGCTTAGTTAATAATAAATAACGCGTTAGTGCTGCATTACTTGTTTTAATAAAAACATATTTGACAACATACACTTGCATAACAATATAAAATCACAAATCTAAGTAGACGTGATTCCTTGACAAGACAATGCCAATTTTTAGGTACAACTTCTTGCTGAATACATTTTTTTATGTGAGTGAAAAGTTCTAGCCTCTCTCACTGAGCTCGGACTGAGCTTATTTATAGCTATATATACATAGATACCTACTGCCTTAGTAAATATCGTTTGTAATGAGCTCAAGAATATGATATTACACTAGCCTTCCGTCGCGGTTTCACCCTCGCGTCATTTCTTACCCTATGTTTCTACGTATAGTACCCTATGTTCACCGGGGATAGTGTTAGCTACTCTATCCCCGGTGGCCAACAGTGAAACAATTATTCAAATCGGTCCAGTAGTTTTTGAGTTTTCTCGTTACAAATGAAATATAGTGTAGATGTAGCTACAATGTTTGGATGATGAAAAAAGACGCCAATCGGTCATTGCTAATTACATCTTATATGCAAGAAAAAAGGAGAATTACTTAGAAATTGACAACACCAGCTTTCACACATCATGTTCAAATTAGAGTTGGCCTAAGTCTCAATCAAAACACTACTACGACTTATAACCGTAATCCCTACAGAACCCATATCCACTTTCACAGCTAACCCTTACCTCGTCCCTCAGGTCTAGTTACTGAGGGTTGGAACTGGTTCCAAGATGAAAGGCCGGTCGAGTGTAGGGTTTCGACGGATCCCGATTAGCTCATTACCGTCTGGGATAAAGACTTGAGCTTTTGGGAAAATAAAAGAATGCGCAGACTGCGGTTTGCGGTTTAAGTTTTAAGGTCAAAGTTAAAGAGTTGTAGGTTGGGTTTGGTATGTTCAACTTAAGAGTGAGTAAAAGTTTGGGAAAAAGAAAACTTTTGTACAATATCCCGAATCCAGTTATTTGCAAAGTGAAATGCGCATTTTTCCAAATGAAATGAACATTTTTATTGTCAATTAAAATTGTCCATTCTTTATTTCATAATTAAATAAAACTGTCGTCAGTTTCATAAGGTAATTTGTATGATTTAAATGAACCCTGTCCTTTAAAAATTCATCATTCTCAGACTTGAAACTTAAGTTACACTTTAAATTCTTAGTTAAATTTAACTAAAATGTAATAATAACAAATTATTCTATTTGCAAATCTAAATTGAAAAGCCACAAAGAAGGGCCTTAAGACGACAATGATCGATTTTAAATACAAGCTTTTATATCAATCACAATACTTTATCATCAGTGATCAATAACCATTATAAACCGATATAAACATCAATAGATCCACACAAAAGTAAGCCATTATAATGCTAACAATATTGACTCGTGCCAATATCGGATAATTTGAATGCATTGGCACCTTTTAACAATTGATCTTTCGCCAAACTTCGCAGGTAAAAAAAAAACATACCCTTTTCGCTACTTCGTTTTTGTGTTCTTTTTTTGAAAGAAATAATTTGACAGTCTTTTTTTTCGTCGACTTTTTTTCTTATGACACTTATCCGACGTGTGAATTGAATTTTGATTATGGGATTTCTTTTTTTTTCTTTATTTAAATTCTGGGGTGTGCTTTTTTCAATGTTTGCCACTTAACTCGATCACGGTAGATGTATTCCGAATTGAGTGTTATGGATACAGGTTTTTTTAAGATTACTTACCGTTGTTGTTTTTTCGGTTTTGCTTTTTTTGTGAAAAGAAAAACGTGTGAGTTGACGAAGAAGTTTGGTTTGCATACGGTCGAGTATGCATAAGTGCAATAATATTAAGCGTTGTGCATAATAAGTACATGAGAAAGTTGCTATGACAAATTGTGTTTTTTGCGAATTGAGTTCAAGTAAACTTAAATTTGCATTCTAACGTACACATTAAATCGGTCTCGTTATTTTTTGTTGCTTTTCTTCAGACCACCAGAAGTGTTTTTCATACAAAATAACCGAATTTTGAATGAGGTATATTAATGACATTCATAATTTTTCCGAAATTGCCAGCCAACTGTCGTTAAAAGCATGTCTTACTGTAGCTTAAATAATTAACTTGATTAATTTTGTGTATTATTGAAGTGCCACCATGGGATTAATACGTTTGGACAAGCTTTATAAAAATCATAATCATGTGGACGGAATGTACGTAAAACTGAAGTAAACACCATAACAAAAGCTTTTTTTCATCGGGGTTGATTTGAATCACATATTCAAGTACGGTGCGATTGACCGGGCTACACAAGTTTAAGAGTTTCCTTTAAAAATAAAAATACCTCCGTCAAATCAAACTGCACAAAATACCTAACACCCGAACTTTCGATAAACAATCCATAGCCCTCAATCGAGGCCATAATCAATTCACCAGGGCCCAGAGACCAGGGGGAATCCTTCCCTCCCCATCATCAACAGAAATGCGTCTCCTAATTAATTTCCTAGCGAAAAAATTAAATTAAGGGGTGGAATTTTTCCTCGGAAACTTAAATAAAAATGCAGATAGGTTGAAGTTTGCTAACAAGCGCCCTTCTTTGATGTTCGGAGGGTAGGAGGTAGGAGCCGTGCACATTTTTAGGCACGTGTCTTTATGTAATGTTGTGGTTGTAAATAATATGCTTCTAGCCAAAATTCGGGGTGAAGCGGAGTGTAGACTCTACGCGGAATATTTTATCAACAAGGAATATTTTGCAGTGCATAAGTGTGTGCTCTCAGACATGGAGAAAAGGAAGGATTCCCTCCATGACATGGTACTAATGGGTAGGTATGTTACAAGCGTGGAAACTGATATGTTTGTATTGGCAGACTCATTTATTATCTTCTAAAATAATGTATACTCCCTAATCTTATTAATATTATTCTTATTATTAATTTAATATAAATATTATTAATGTGAAAGTTTGTTTGTTTGGATGTTTGTCCGTCAATCACGCTGAAACTACTGAATGGATTTTGATGACATTTGGTATACAAGCAGAGTAGGGGCTGCTGACTTAGGTGATAGGATACTCCTTATCCCGATTAAATGCTCCCATGGGATAAACCAAAATCAGCGTGAACGAGGTCACGGGCGGCCGCTAGTAATATTATAAATTGCTCAAGTTACACTGTCTATGTCCGTCTGTTACGCTTCCCGCTTAAACCTCTCATCCGATTTTGATGAAAGGCACAGACAATCTTTAGACCCTGAGAAAGAACATTAGCTACCTTTTATTTTATTGAACATTTTATTTATTAGAAAGCACATATACGCATTTGAATTGAGTGATTGAATTGAAATTAATCAATCATAATCTTTATTTAAGAGAACCTCCTAGGTAGATGTCATATTCATATCACTTAGGTGAATATTCACTATTTTATTACAACCGCATCATTTTGCGCAACATTTGGAAGCTACTAGCTAAAATACATTCCGTTATATAGTAATTATTTTGTGGAAATACAAGTAGGTATACAAAGATGGATTACACAATTGGTAAAAGGCCCCTTGTTTGATTTCCATAATTGCAACGGAGAAATTAGAAAAAGAAAATGCTCTTTTTTCGCCCGGTGTTTGTTTAGTCAAATGATTTTCGAGTTTAAGTAAGTACGGTCAGCAAACAAACTGTTTACTATAGAAGAATAATCATTGTATTAATGAATACATGTAAAGTTAAAGGCTGCTAAATTTCCTTCGTTATTTTTGTGAGATCACGCCATGACGTTTCATAAAAGTTGCACATTTTACTAGCCAGTCAAATATCTGGATCAGTAATTGTTTTTTTTTTACTTTTAAATTATATTTTGTCAGAGGACCACTAGACCAACGGCCAGGGTAGAGACCCTGGCTACAAAACCAAGGGTCGTGGGTTCTAATCCCGCTAGCATCGGCATTTATACTCGAGCCACGGATATTTATAAAAGTATTTAAGTATGCCTATCCGTTTCCTAGCTTCCATAGTACAAGCTTCGAGCTTAGTTTGGTGTTAGGCGATTGGTAGGTTTTAGTCCAAAGAATTTATTTATATTTATAAATTAATAAAAAACGAGACTGAACAGTCTTGTAGAGGTTTCAATAAATGTTTGCTCTTTAGTGATCATAACGTAAGTTCGCCAAGAACAAGAAATTATTATTTCGATTAAGTAAATATTTTTTTCCTATCTGTACTTATAAGGAAAATAAAAAATGAGGGAGGTGTTTAGACAACTGCCTATTGTTTTCTCGTCTGAGTTTCGACAAATTAACGCGGAAACGGCATTGAAAATTATAAAGAAATTGTTTATATTCGGGGCTTTTGAACAGAATGGAATAAACGTTTTGTCCGTTATAAGTAGAGTAGGTCTTCAAATACAATAAAATTTTAGTTACTTCTTACATCATTAAAGACCACAAGTGTAGAACACACTAAGCGGAAAAAACGCGACCGAAGTTCGGCCGAAGTTGGTTTTCTATACACGCGACTTAATTTCGGCACAGTGTGTCATCCGCTCGCTGAACAACGGTCAAGTTTTTTCACAAAATGACAGAGGATATGGGACGAACATCAAAATAACCGGGTAATACTAGGTACCTAAGCTAGCCAGGGAAACCAGATATTGATGTACTCACATACTTTATGTAGGTACATCAATAATTCGATACCTGTAGGACTTATTTTAGGTACTTTTCACTGCTCTCCGAAATAAAAAGAAAACAGTTCAAAAGAAACCATTCCTACCTTAACATCAAATGTAAAACGTAATCATCGTATATTTGCATTGTAATTACGTCTTTAGGGTTCAAATTCGAGTGCAAGCTATGTACATTTTTATATAGGGACGTCGTAGAATTAACAAATCTAATAATGCGCAATAACAAGCCGTGGGGGAGGCATCTGATTCGAAAAAACCTGGCGTAAGGGAGGGTGGTGTGAGGGTACAGACGGGTGGAGAAGTGCGCATATATAACAATCTCTTTGCAAATTGAAAAAGAAATATTTTGTATTACTTTATCTATAATTATTCATTATAAATTATTATTTAATAAAGCTGAAGAGTTTGTTTGTACGAACGCGCTAATCTCAGGGAATACTGGGTAGAATTGGAAAAATATTTTTGCGTTCGAATGTCGCGATTTGTCGAGTAAGGCTTTAAGATATGATTAAGCATATAGGTAAAAATTTATACTATACGGCAAATAATTTCTTTTTTTGAGGGCAACCGAGGGGTTGCCCTCAAAAAACAGGAGGCTGTTTGGTCCTTTTGAACATCGCCTTTTTACTTCTATTACTTTGCTAGTTGGCGTAGATTTTTGAAAGTACGAAAACTGATCATATCGTCAAATAAAATCTTGACTTTTATTATTACACACTAAAGTAGCACTTCGTAACTGTTATGCTATGTTTTCGCTGGTGAGTAAGGCCGCCAGAGCTCAGTTGGGGAGGGTATGTGGTCTTGAAGGCAGGCAACGCTTCTGCGACTTTTGTGCGGTTGTTGATGTCCATGGGCAGCGGTGATCAATTTTCACCAGGTGACCTTCGTGTTCGTTTTCTTAAATGTAACAAAAAAATACGAGTAATTGCAACTTTTCCCGCAGATTGTTTTATTTAATTAAGCACGTAGCGTAAACTTCAGAAAACTTTATAACAAATCATACAAATATACTAAACATTTCTCTACCCGACTGTATCATACACTGTCCCTCCCTACCGATCTTAGTAAAATTTCTTTAACGAATCCCACACTTTGAAATCTCATATGCGCAGGGTCTTTTCCAATATACTTTTAATATATTTCGGAGGGGAAGTAATTTTTCTGCCTTGTTTGTGAATGCACCGATGGATTTGAATTTTAAAATACTTTTTGGAAAATAAATTTTGGGGTGTAGGAGTATATAAGACTGTTTTGGCGTAGGAATACGTCTCTATGTATTGAGATTATGTGTTCTGTCGTTCGGAGTGATACTTCTCTTTCACTCTCTTGATTTTATTGTATTCTATATCGTTCCAGTAAAACAGTTATCAAACATAAGTAATTAAATTTTATCTTTATAATTAACACATGCGGCCGCCTGCGACCCCGTCCGCTTGGATTTCGGTTTCCGCACACATAGTGTTATGCTATAGGTTAAAGCCCTCCTCGACAAATGTCTACACAACAATATTTTTACATGTCGGACCAGTAGTTCCTGAGATTAGCGCGTTCAAACAAACAAACTCTCACCATTTTTTTTTTTCAGTATAGATGAAATATTTGTAGGTTAAAACTTAGTTTCTCAGTCGCAGCCCTTCTCAACTTACAAAGTCATATCAGTCGTCATATCATTTTTCCATTAAAAATCCTTAGCTAAAGCTCAAAGAAAAAAATACCCCACACAGTCCCATATATACTTCCATAAATAAACTAGTTACATGGGGGCGGCACCCCATCATTACGGTGACCCCGCGATCGATACTTATCCTATCAGCCGCATTCAGCGTGGTTACCCGACTGTGCGAAAGAGGGTTATGAGTTTGGGGAAAATTAGAACTTACTCGTATATAAGTTGGGATATTTTTATATAATTATGATGGTGATATGTTGCCTTGTTGTATTCATGGTTTAAGTTTTTTATATGTCAAGGGTTCAGTTCTCGTGTCGTCTAATTTTTGCCGGCCAGCACCGTTCAGACTTTGGCAAGGGTGCCTATTAAGCCTACGCATGCTTTTAAAATGCCGTTATTTCAATGTAGAGGTCTTACTTAAGTGATATAAAAAACCTAATTTACCTACTGGGTGTGATAAATTCCAATTATAGCTCACACTTACTTTGTATGCAAACTTATCTGCTTATCAGAAAATTATTTAACAGTGCCGAGTTCTAAACCTTGGTATTTATACCTGTACTATCTAACTAGATCTATTTCAACCTAAATCCTTTGATGTTGTACATATGTGGTTGTCTTGATGAGACCTTAATTTCATTACTTGATCATTCATAAGTGCAGATTTGTAACTGGTACTGATTTCTTACACTATGTGATTGTTAAAACTGTTAATCTTCCAACCAATAAATAAATAAATCTATTTTAAAACATACTTGAGATCCCACCAGACTTTTAAATTTTCAAGGTTTTCTTCGTGTCTTTTCTTTCAAACCATAGCAACCTGAATTGTTTTCCTTGTAACTGGAACCTATTTATCAAGAGCCTGGATCTGCCTAAGACGGGTACCAACTTTGCGAATTATCGCTTTCGTTTGTGTTTAATGGGTTTTATGTTCTTCAATTAGGTAAAATATTATTTATACCAAGGATAGTAGGATTTTCAGTATCATAGGAATATGTATTTTCAAATACTTCAAAGTGAAGTCTATTGCGTTTGATAACCAACTTTTATGTGAATACGTAGGGTAATGAATCCGTAATAATATTAATTTATTTTTGAAAAATGTAGTCAATAACAGTTGTTTAATGCAACTTACCTATCAAATTACAATATAAATACATTAATTTATCAAATTGGCATAATATAACTAAATAAATACATATACTGCATATTTAATTCTTATTTAATTGTTATCATTCGAATCATGCAGCTTTCCAAATTCAAAAAATATCTCACGAACAATATTGCAACAGTGTATTTCCAATCCTTTGATTCAAACAAAACTAATCCCATCTGCGCACCGAAACTAACTGGCAAGTTGGCAACTAATAAAACAAAAATAACTGCCGTCGAAAAAAAACAAAAGCGGAATCAACAATGGCGCCCGAACGTCCGTCAACTGTTCCCATCGCGAAAGCGCGTAAGTGTAAAAAAACTAATTTCAATTCACCATCATCTGCATATTGCGCGTTCGCTAAGACAATTGGACCCTTGCCGTAGAACCAGTACATCTGTTCAGTTCCCGGTTCCCTTTCCCATTCATTGTTTATAGTTACAAAGGTAAAAATATGACACAAAGGCCGACGTTGACACAATTACGCCGTGACCCCTGGAAGAGTGTTAAAACAAAAAATAGAAAAGATTGTTATACGCGAAACAGGTTTGCATTATCATCAGAAAGGGTAAAGTGAGATGTAAACTGGCGAAGTGTTTCGTAAGGCAGGGCTGGCAGATCAACTTACTCATAGTTTTATTATTTTGTTGAACAGAACTTTTGGACAGAATTGGAATCAAAGTTTTTATTAAATAAATAATAAATAATAAATCAATAAATCAAGCAGAATAATACAATTAAAGTTTCAAATTTACATCGTAAATATTGCTATCATAAAAAAAATCTGTTTTAGAGCAAATATTTACTGTATAATATGTATTTTCGTTTCAAGATAAATAACAAAACTGTTGACAATTTGTATACCCATCCTTTCTTTTTTATTTGTTTGAAGTTTTAGCTGTTAAATAAATATTTGATGCCGCACAGAAATGTATATCTTATAACGCAAATACCGATAAAGCAAGGTTAAACACTATGTTCAAACAATATCGCAATGATTTTATTTCATGTGACAGCCCTGCCATATTCACTTATATTTTAATTATGGCTTCCTCTTCCCCAATGCACCTTGAAGACATTGTCCCCTCGTAATTTATTCACAAATTTCCTAAGAACCCAACACAGAGCCGCACCATAGAGACCGCATATGCAAATAAGTTGAAATTAAAATCATAGACAATTGATTTTTTTAATAAAACTGTTTGTCACTGCCGCCTTTCTCACAGAACTCATAACAGGATATTTATGATTTAAGAACTGCATATCAGATAAGAGTTTATTCATAGTTTTTTAATACATACCAACTGGTTTTAAGATTAAGGACGTTTTAATTTATTTCTTGAAATTCTTTGTAATGTTTATTTGATTTATTTAAATCTATGTTATTAAAGTTTTTGCATTTTCTATCTGAGAAAACAATACGTAAAAGTTGAAAGTAAAAAATCTATATTTTGCCATTAATTTATTACAAGTGTTTTGTGTATTCTCTTCGGGACACAAAACGATATTATCCGCTTTATTTAAGTGTTTTAGTAAATAACAATTTGTAATTGTTCCACTTAGTAGCGGAATGTTCCATGATGGACCTACATTAGTATGATAATAAAGGTACAAGATTAGACGGAAAATGTTTACTTGCATTACCGTCTTTACAATGTTGTCTTTGTGGGTAAATGTTAGTTGTATTTTATCTCAAATCATCACAGTAATTGGTTGCTTATCAGAAATTTCACTTAAGCTTGTAACGTACGCAATAAGGAACACTGAGATATGACAAAATTAATTTGTAAATTTATGTTGAACTAGTTGTACCCGTGGTTTTGCTTGCATGTTATGTGTAATTAACATTAGAGCGGATGGTATATTGTAATTATGTTCCTGTCCTATCATTAATTCCTGACAGACCAGTATGTTAATTAAGGAAGATTAGCGTTTTTTTTTTTAACTCATTTTATTAATTTCATAAATTTATCAGTTACCCTTATTTGCAAAAACGAATCTATCCCACAAATATTTTATCCGTGAATTATATAATATTTTTAGCAAAATTCAATTATATTTTTATATCTTAATATTGAAAACGATATTCAGACAGACCGGCGCGACGATTTCATTATGTATACTGATGGTAGTTAAAAGGATGAGAGCCTTGTCCTTAAAAACATTCATTTCCTTATATCCATAAAAGCGTGTAGATAATAAGGTCATATTGTACACAAATAATTACTTTGCATTATCATATCTTATGTATTTGATCAAATTTAATAAATTTCATACTTATATCAAAGTAATGAGGTAAAATGAGGTATTGAAACTTGCAACATCAAACGACTTTTGAATAACATGTGTGCCTAAAGTGTACTTTCTATGCAAATATATCAATATTGACTGAAAGATTTTATAAGAAACTAGCGGCCGCCCGCGACTTCGTTCACGTGGATTTTGGTTTATCCCATGGGATCATTTACCCAGCCGGTAAACCAAATTTCATCAAAATCCGTTCAGTAGTTTCAGCGTGATTGACGGACAAACATCCAATCAAACAAACTTTCACATTTACAATATTAATAGGATCATATCCGTATCAATTTCACAAGCACAACAAAACAAATAAATTCCAAATAATTACCAAATAATGGTTAATGGAAAACATATAATGAACATATTACCAGTTAAGCAACTATTGGTGAAGCGAATGCAATTATACCAAAAGTGTAGATTTTATTGTGACAAAGTTCAGTTATATCGCTGAAGAGGCCGCCCGCGACTTCGTCCGCGTGGATGTCGGTTTTCATTATACGAATGTTTTTTCCCGCTAACTTCCGTTCCCGTGGGAATTTTGCAATATCCTTTTGCAACTAAGCATCAAGTTTACTAAGGGACCTGCATGCCAAATTTCAAGCGTCTAACTCAAGTAGTTTAGATTTTCCATACAAACTTCCACCCCCTCATTTCGGGGAAGTGGGGGGTTGGAATGGGTCAAAAAGTAGCCTATGTTCTGTCTCAGGGTCTAAAGATTGTCTGTACCAAATTTCATCAAAATCGGTTGCGAGGTTTAAGCGGGAAAGCGTAACAGACAGACAGACAGACAGACAGACAGACAGACAGAGTTACTTTCGCATTTATAATATTAGTTGGGATTAATCTCCTTTTTCATCCACTTGGGGTGGATGGAACATATAAAAATCCTTTCTAAGGGGATCTTTATGTAATAGTAGCTTTATGCATGGCAAGTCCCAGCCCGATCGGTTTAAAATTGACAAAGTTTCATACAAACATTAATCCCCTTTTTCATCCCCTTGTGGTGGAACATATAAAATCCTTTCTAAGGGGATCTTTATGTCATAGTAGCTTTATGCATGGCAAGTTCCAGCCCGATCGGTTTAAAATTGACAAAGTGTCATACAAACATTAATCCCTTTTTCATCCCCTTGTGGTGGAACATATAAAAATCCTTTCTAAGGGAATCTTTATGTCATAGTAGCTTTATGCATGGCAAGTCCCAGCCTGATCGGTTTAAAATTGACAAAGTTTCATACAAACATTAATCCCCTTTTTCATCCCCTTGGGGTGAAGCATATAAAAATCCTTTCTAAGGGGATCTTTATGTCATAGTAGCTTTATGCATGCAAAGTCCCAGCCCGATCGGTTCAAAATTGACAAAGTTTCATACAAACATTAATCCCCGTTTTCATCCCCTTGGGGTGGACCAAATAAAAAACCTTTCTGAGGGGATCTTTATGTTATAGTAGCTTTATGCATGGCAAGTCCCTGCCCGATCGGTTTAAAATTGACAAAGTTTCATACAAAAATTAATCCCCTTTTTCATCCCCTTGGGGTGGAACATATAAAATCCTTTCTAAGGGGATCTTTATGTCATAGTAGCTTTATGCATGGCAAGTCCCTGCCCGATCGGTTTAAAATTGACAATGTTTCATACAAACATTAATCCCCCTTTTCATCCCCTTGGGGTGGAACATATAAAAATCCTTTTTAAAGGGATCTTTATGTCATAGGTAGTAGCTTTATGCATGGCAAGTCCCAGCCCGATCGGTTTAAAATTGACAAAGTTTCATATAAACATTAATCCCCTTTTTCATCCCTTTGGAGTAAAATAATAGTTATATACTATAGCCTTTAACCTTCCTCGTCAAAAAGGCTATCCAACACAAAAAGAATTTTTCAAATCGGACCAGTAGTTCCTGAGATTAGCGCGTTCAAACAAACAAACAAACAAACAAACAAACAAACAAACAAACAAACAAACTCTTCAGCTTTATATATTAGTATAGCTTTATGCATGGCAAGTCCCTGCCCGATCGGTTTAAAATTGACAATGTTTCATACAAACATTAATCCCCTTTTTCATCCCCTTGGGGTGGAACATATAAAAATCCTTTTTAAAGGGATCTTTATGTCATAGTAGCTTTATGCATGCAAAGTCCCAGCCCGATCGGTTTAAAATTGACAAAGTTTCATACATACATTAATCCCCTTTTTCATCCCCTTGGGGTGGAACATATAAAAATCCTTTCTAAGGGAATCTTTATGTCATAGGTAGTAGCTTTATGCATGGCAAGTCCCAGCCCGATCGGTTTAAAATTGACAAAGTTTCATATAAACATTAATCCCCTTTTTCATCCCCTTGGAGTAAAATAATAGTTATATACTATAGCCTATAACTTTCCTCGTCAAATAGGCTATCCAACACAAAAAGAATTTTTCAAATCGGACCAGTAGTTCCTGAGATTAACGCGTTCAAACAAACAAACAAACAAACAAACAAACAAACTCTTCAGCTTTATATATTAGTATAGATATATTTAATGTCAAAATTCGATGCCCAAGCTCAAATTACAAACTATGACATTTTATACTTTATCCTTTTTTTACTTTCACAAGAACTCCAATTAATACGCAAATGGTATTCCGCAATGTCCACCTCATATTCAAAATGACAGGCCGCCATTTTTTAAAGTGCCGTGTTTGACAAATACGCAATTTATTTACTTGCGTTAGTTCGTCGCGTGGCGTGGCAGCGGCCAATCATGTCGTCAATTTGACGCAATTTATGACCAATTTCGCGATGTAATTATATGTGAACAATCAATTCACGTCTTAAATACTTTTAACATTTGCAACCTTATACTTGCCGGTTAGAATATTTTTTTTATTCCAAATTGAACTTTATGGCGTTACGTTAAGAGTTCGATTGATAGAGTGATAGGTAGTATTCACGCTGAAAGTGTTATAAAGATAGTATATTTGTAACTGTCATAGGTTTGCAGGGTTGGCGGAAAATAGTTCAAAGCAAAACATTACTATGTATTTGTAGCACGAATTATTCAAGCGAACTAGATTATAGTCTACTAGCGGCCCGGTATGTGCTTCGCTACGTGTGGTAAATGAAGAACCACTCGACCGATTTGGTGCAAACTTCACATAAACCATACTAAAATCTAAATAGTCCGAACAAACCCTGGGAAAGGAGACCCGAGCCTGTTCTTGAGTTATAAAGTGACAAAGAAAAAGGGCACATTTTGTTAAAGATTAAAGAAAGATGTGAACAAAACTCGAGTCATTTTATATAATAGTCGCGGCCGACCTATCTACTTCTTTGTATGTGTTAGTTATATAATATGCTAAGAGATAATGTAGTGTCTGCCACAGAACAGAATTTCCGTGGTGGCTGGCTTGCCATCTGTAGCTTTAAAAGACATTACGCAACCCTACAGATAAAAATAACTCTAAGGACTGGCAGCTATGGAAATGACCGCATATTGACGTTAATACCATATTTTCTATCATAGTTTGATGGTCTCATTTTAAATAATAGTTTTAGTCCTATGTTTTAATTAATATAGGAAAGATGGTCTGTGTAATATAGGAGTGATGGAAATTGATCCACTCCGTCTGGTCCCTCTCAAGAGTTACGAAGGCCTGATGGCAGTCGCTTCGCTGAAATAACCAGGAAATCGAACCCTGGACCTCGAGACCACGTACTTAAACCATTAGACCATCGAGACGAGGCAAGGAGTCTAGTGTCTAGTCTATACTAATATAATAAAGCTGAAGGTTTTGTCTGTTTGTTTGAACGCGCTTATCTCAGGAACCACAGATCCGATTTGAAAAAATGTTTTTGTGTTGGATAGTCCATTTGACGAGAAAGGCTTTTGGCTATAGTACATACCTAAGCGTGCGGTAACCGAGAACCACGCGAACGAAGTCGCGGGTGGCCGCTAGTAACAAAATAATACACATGTCTTAGAAATACCTACTTTATTCCTCCCACGTCCTTAATTTTGATCGGTTCATTTACTACAACTCGTCTATCATTTTTCTACGTGCATCCAATATATTATAGTCTCACTATTTCTTTAGCACTTTCACAAAGACCTATCACGTCGTATCAATTTACCCGTAATAAATTGTTAGTGAATTCGCCAACTTTTTGTTTAAGATGTGTTGGGGTTCAGTACCTATTTCTGGTATACCTACGGTATTTGACTGACAAGTCAAATCACCAACTTTTTTTAAATGTCAAAAACGTAGCCTTGTAGAAAAATATATGAAATATTAAATCGTGACGTTACGATGCAATAGTGTCAAATCAATACTCTTTTAACTTCAACTAGCTGTAATAATTTGTCAAAAGCTCAATATTAACTGTAAGATAAAAATTTGTGTCTAATTTTTGTTTTCGTCTTTAATCTTAGAATGTCATAATTTATTTCGTATGCAGTCAAATACCCAATTGGTTAAAACTGTCTCTTTTTGATGGCATGTTTGGTGATATGGTTAAAAGTTGACTGTTAAATAAAGAGGTCGAGGGTTTGATACCCATTCTGGACAAACTTTTCTGTGCATGAACAATTGACCATGAGTATAATTTGTAATTTGGTTAATTTTTATATCTGTAAAACCAGTGTTACCTACATACCACGGAGTCAGATGTTGGAATTCGTGAGATATTAATTAATTAACCTACATTTAACACAACTTTTACCCAACTTTAACTTTTTGGAATACACTTGCGAACAAAAAAATAACAACTAACTAAAATAACAATTTTAGAAAACAAACCCTTACAGAACTGGTCAAATAAACCAAAAGAGCATAATAAATCTTATTTAGATTTGAATTAATGGTCAAGAAATTGACTAATAGACCAAGAGGTTGCGGGTTCGATCCCTTTACAGGACAAACATTTGTGTGCATGAAAATGTATGTTGGTCCTGGTTGGATGTTATATGTATCTAATTAGGTATATTTGTATTGATAAAATGTATTTAAGTGTGTCTTTACGTTCTTTTGCGACCATTAGTTCAGACCTAGACCAGCAATTGGTTTGTTAGTCCAAGGAATTATTATTTACCTATTTGTTTTTGGTCTCCTATGAGGAAAAAGCGTGACTGTATGTACAAAGTGCATTGAAACATTATTAATAACATGACCATTATTTTGAGATAAACTATATTGGTCACAATCAACATACTGTGACATTTCAATAGGTAAATACCATTACAGCTGAGGTCAGCGACATTTAATTACGTGATCGGAAAGTACTATACATGTCTTTGCCTTTGACTTCGCCGATCAATTATGTCACTTTGGCGGTACCTATTGTCTCATTGTCAATTGCCGATAAAAAATCGATTCGTGACTGTTATTTTTTAATTACCAAATGCATGCATGAGAAACATAGTTAATGAAGTCGACAATGGATGTATACTCGTAGAAGTTGTTATAGTACATAATTTTGACTATTTAATGTTATTAATTTGTTTAAGTAAATAGCATCCTTCGAGCCGTTTTGACCATGGCGCCCGACTTTACGATTAGCCAGGTACGCAGGATGAGTGCGCTCCCTATATCTCATAGTTCGGTGGGACAGCAATCTGTCTCGACCGGAGAGAGATCAGGAGCAGGAATTTGTTTCATTAAAACATTATAGGTCATTAAATTTATTTGACAACAAAAAATGCATTTGAGACTGTTGTCAAAGTGTAAGTATCTGAAGCAGTATTAAGATTATATTGTATTAGAAAAGAAAATGTGTAACAAATATTCAACAAAATAAATAGATATTTATCACTATAATTAACCGTTTAGCACAGGACATACCCACCATTTCTGCGTATTCGATAAAAACTACCCTCAAAATCACTGTTATGATACTACACAGTGACTTTCCACTTACATATATAATGAGCTAAATAAAGACTTGTTGGAATTTCAGACTAAGCTTACTTTCAAGAGAATAACTACGCATACAAATAAATAATTAATTTATCGAGAGAAAAACTGTCGGAACTCCATCATTCACATCCCTTTCAAGACGTGTATAATAATAATCTATGATCATCTTTTGAGATAGGAAACTAATAAAGCTATCAATAACATTCAACTTGCTTGGATTATGCCGTGAGCGCTTATTTTGCAAATTGTGGCCTATAGTGCACACTTATAGCTTAAGTAGCCAACTAAACGTGTTATGAAAACCATCAACACAACTAATGTTACAAATGGTAAACTTTGTTTGTCCGTCAATCACGCTGAAACTAATGAACGGATTTTGATGAGATTCGGTATTCAGGCAAGGTATGGACTGATTTTTAGGGAATAGGATACTTTACTGAGGAAACAATTCCATGGGATAAAACAGGAAGCCAGCCAAGGCGGCCGATCTTACGATCAGCTAGGTACGCCGGATATTATATAGTGCGCAAGTGAGTGTGCAATCACAGCTGCACTCCCTATTCCTTCACTCTGACACGAACGTAGAGAGACCATCCGTTAGTATGATTAAAAGGTAAATATTAAACGATACTGATAAAAATAATGATGAATTCAATACATGTGCGGGCGCTGGGGTAAAACAAGCGGAACGGTTGAGCGAATTAATATTAATCGCATATGTTTACCTCCGCCACATCGGCCGTTCCGAGAAATCACTAGATGTTGCGGTTTGGTCCAAGGGAGAGGTTTAAGAGATGGAACTCTGTGGTCTTCTCTAAGGTGGATCCACCTTACAGAAGACCACAGTCAAGAAGGACTTCGTAACTTACTGTTGTGATATGTCTCTACTGGTGACTAAGGTCGGCCGTTCCGAGAAATCACTAGATGCTGCGGTTTGGTGCAAGGAAGAGCATTAAGGGAAGAGCTTAGTGGAACTTGGGGAACAACAGACTCCTATGATGATGATACCACTCCACCTATCAGTTTTTAGCAGCAATTGAAATTTATTTGCAGCATTTCTTATAATATAATTTTAGAGAGGTAGAGCTTAGTGGAACTTGGGGAGAACCTCCGTCCAGCATTGCACTGCAACAGCCTCATAATGATGATAATGATACGACAAGACCCATCGGTGTCTGGCGAAATCCACAAAATAATTAAAAAGAGGTAGAGCATACTGGAACTTCCACTCGAATGAGCCGCTCGTCTGGGGAAGTACCTCCACCTTACAGAAGACCGCAGTGAAGTAGCACTTCGTAACTGTTGTGCTATGCTTCTGCAGGTGAGTAAGGTCGCCAGTTCCGAGAAATCCGTAGATGCTATGGTATGGTTCAAGAGAATGGATTTTTGAGTGAGAGATGCAAACGGTCAGGGCCTGAAATGATTATTATAAAAGTAATCGTCGACGGAGATGACAAAAATGCTTTCCTTATCATACATAAATAAAACAATTACATGTAGAAAGTAATCATCAGGACATCAAAAACACAAATTATTTATTTATTTATTTATATACTGCTTTGAAAAAATAACCTAAAAGTTTGGATGAAATGAGGCACAAATACCACCTCGCTACCTCCCAAGACTTGAGCCCCCATCCGCGGTTTTGAGATACGTTCCCTGACTCACGTACGCAGTTTTGCAGTGTTCTGTTGTTACTGCGATATTAACGGCACTTCATAAGCCCATAACTTGTCTTGGACTTATTAATGGAGTGTTTAATTTAGAACATTGAGGTATTTATTTTTACTATGTATAGAGTGGACATCGAGAACACAATCTATGCATTAACTTCACGGGAAGGGGGCGGATAATAAAGTGATTTTTTGTCTTTTTATCTATGAAATGACACGCCACTAGCTTTTTTTTTCGTCCTGTAAAGATTTGTTCAGTTTTTTTAAACAAAAGACAGCATTGTTTCGATATTAAAAATAGTACAATAGTTGGCAATTTTTGTCCATGGACTACAGTGCGTAAAAGAAAATATTTCTTCTTGGTGTCTACTCTATACTATGCCTACGTGTAAGTAATACTTCAATGGCTTTATCCATTAACCAGCCATTAATTAGCCATTAGTATAAATACTACCCCGCTACCTCCCAAGAATTGAACCCCCACCCGCGGTTTTGAGATACGTTCCCTCACTCACGTACGCAGTTTTGCAGTGTTCTGTTGTTACTGCGCTATTAACGGCACTTTATAAGCCCATAACTTGTCTTGGACTTATTAATGGAATGGTTTAAACTAGGTATTCAGGGATACGGGCCATTTGTTTGCGGCTATGGATATAGCTTTTTTTTTGTCAGAGACGGCAAACGAGCTAGCGGGTCGCCTGATGGTAAGCAATCACCGCCGCCCATGGACATCCGCGACACCAGAGGTATCGTTTTGATGTGTTGCCGGCCTTAACCCCATACCCTCCCCGACTGAGCTCTGGCAACCTTACTCACCAGCAGAAACATAGCAAAACAGTTACGAAGTGCTACTTCACTGCGGTCTTCTGTAAGGTGGAGGTACTTCCCCAGAGCTCGTGTGATCTGGACATTAACTTGGATGGATAGTGGAATGATGTCTTTTTTTTTAATTATTGACAGTTATACGGTTAATATTTTTTTAGTTTCAAAAGTAATTACTCGTTATCTATACAAATATTATAAAGATGAAAGGTTTGATTTTTTGTTTGTTTGTTTGTATGAATTGAATAGGCTCCGAAACTACTTGGCAGATTTGAAAAATTCTTTCACTGTTGGAAAGCTACATTCACCCAGAGTAACATAGGCTATATTTTATCCCGGTACGGGAAGTAGTTCCTCCGGGAAGCGGGTGATACCATATATATGGTGGTTTAAATAAACCGATCGATCTGACGATTTCAATGACGATAATAATTATGGAAACTACTGAAAAACTGCCTCCGTGGTGTAGTGGTTAGAGCGCTGTGCTCAAACACTACGAAATCGGAGGTCGTGGGTTCGAATCCCGCGGGGAACACCTTCACTATGTGTTGGTTTTCCCAGTTTTGTTAGATTGTTTGATTGTCCGATAAGAATGATGATTCCGTGCTTCGGAAGGCACGTTAAGCCGTTGGTCCCGACTATGATCCAACTGATCTGGTTTCCTTTGTGGTTACGGAGGTCAGACGACAGTCGCTCCATTGTAATAACCAGTTATGTCAATTCAGGATCATAGTCGAAGAGTACCCTGGGCTCCAAGGCAATGGCCGAGGATGCAACCGGGAGAGGCGCTAGGATGATGATGGAATTATGTAAACTACGTCAACTACGTTTGTACCAGTTACTAGGTACCGATATTATTGACTATTTGAACAGCTATTTGGTTGCGTGTATGTATTTCACGTAGGAGTGCCACTATCTACACATACATTTTAAATTATTAAGGAATTTTAAAACCTAATAATTTTTGAATAATTATTAACTAAGATAATTTATTTTATTTTAACGTTCGGTCGTAAAAATACATCTTGGCGTCAGAGGATGTAAAAATCGACAAAAATCTGTCATTTTGTTTTAAATTATTTTAGCTGCTTAGCACAGAGACAGAAATTTTACGATGTAACATAATAGGTTTCTACTATACTTACTACCAAACCATTAAAAATTATGTGACTTCGATAATAGCTCAATATCATCTTCTACTACATAAATAAACTTGGTCACAAAAAATAGCCTTATAAATACGAATTACAGTAAGCAGATCAAACTTTAGCCCATAAAAACTGTCACGACAAAAAGACCTTCTTAATGAGGAAATCCACTTGGAGCACCCAATTTTTGATCACCCGTCTCGAGCATCTAATTTGAGCCTTGTCCTCATTGAACATCTAATTTTTAAGCACTTTGAAACTTGAGCACAAGGCCCAAACCACTATTAGCACCGCTTGTTATTTTGAAAAGGCTCATCCCTACTAATACTTTAAATGCGACAGTTACTCTATCTGTCTCTCTGTTACACTTATAAAATCACGGCCG
Organism: Nomophila noctuella; assembly: GCA_958496325.1. Classification (NCBI taxonomy): domain Eukaryota; kingdom Metazoa; phylum Arthropoda; class Insecta; order Lepidoptera; family Crambidae; genus Nomophila; species Nomophila noctuella. The sequence goes on from OY292494.1 coordinate 3,376,480, forward strand.
CTAGTCTGTTATATTTTTGGAAGCCATTATAATATATCTCATTTAATGGTATAGGGAGGCAAACGAACAAGAGTGTCACCTGATGGGAAGTGATCACCGCTGCCCATGGACATCGCACAAGCGTCGCAGATGCTGCATCGTTTACTCACCAATAGAAATATAGCACAACAGTTACGACGCGCTTTTCACTGTGATCTTCTGTAAGGTTTAGATACTTCTCCAGACGAGCAGCTCATTCGGGTGAAAGTTCCACAAAGCTCTACGTCTCTTAAATAGGTGCTCAAAGCTGATTAGGCCAGGTGCTCACGTAGCGGTTGCTCAAAAATTGGGTGCTCAAAGTGGAATATCTCTTCTTAATTGGTATAAATGTCAAACTCCCGCGCAGACGGTCAATTATTGCTAATTTAACGATGTCTCGACCCAAGGTGTTGCAATTAGGCCACTCTAATTGGGTCTTTAGGCGTTTCGCACCGCAAGCGGTTCGAACCGCGGTGTGAATCGCCTAAGAGCCTCTTTGGAATGGGTCTTTTCGCACCACGGTGCGAATAGCCCAAAATCATTTTTGAATGGGTCGATTCGAACCGCAATGACTAAGAGTTTTCTTTTAAATTCTGACAAATTTAATGAATTTTGATCACACATCTCATAAAGTACAGCCGGCCACAAAAATGGCAAATCAAAATAATTTTATTACCACGTGAAAATGTTCATCTTAAATATGGCCCCCACATTCCTAAAAATCAAGGTAAATTTTGACCCTTTGTTCAAAGTGGACTTACCGGTTAAGTAAACAATAGACTAACTGGAAACAAAAGCTTCCAATCAGAAGCACTCTTGCACTTGCTTCTGATGATATAAAAATAGTGTTATAAATCAGAGGTTGGGTTGATTTTTAAAAAAGGTCACGACAACAAGATTGATAATAATTTACTTAGCAAATAATTGTACAAACTTAGTAACGACACCGAAATGAGAATTAACAAAAATCAGAGACACGAATGAGATGTCCTAGCCCACGAATTGGAGATGTCCGTCGCGCTCAGCCGCCAGCCAGAAAGTGAGCGAGGCACTCGTCGACCGCTGCCTCGAGGTGCGCCCCCTTCCACCAGTCTTCATCGCGCGATGCCCCCTTCCACGTTCTACCGGTCCAGATCACGCCACTGCTGACGTCACAGCTCGTTCGTATTATAATACGGCCAGCCTGACTTGACCGGCGTCCTCGTCCGCTTGTTCGTCTTCTTGGGCAGCTTCCGAGATCGCTTGATGAACCTCGGCCTCGATGACTCTTGCTCGGCGCTTGGAGGCACTGGCTGAACCTCGTTACGAGCTTGTCCATCACCAACAGTGCCTGGAAACATCCGAGTGATCATTACAATTCAATCGAGGCTTTATCAGCAATCATACTTCGACATACAAGCCTTATACATATTTACTTGTGAGCGCTCTAGTAAATATGGATAAGTACCATCACAGAGTGCTCTCTTTCACATTGGGCCTAAAATAGAACAACACTTTCAATCATTCACACAAACATTTACTCTCATGTAACATTCTGTTCATCAAACATTGACATTTTAGTATCGAATACATGTACAAAACAAGGATCCATCACTGCGCATTCAACCCCAAAGCTAATACCATGGTCTGCCGCAACAACTGTTGCACTGCGTTCTCCATATCCTAATACCAGCGCACAAGGAAAATCCACCGTGCCACATCACTAAAGCATGTTGGGCGTCACACGTCAACGTGTGTGCCAAACACTCTTCGGCAACATAGTCGGGGATCATACCTCCTACGGGTCTGCCATAACATAGGTCCGCAGACACTATATTACAATTGGAGTATCCTCGCAGTCTGCCGTGACACCAAGTCACCACTGCACGTCTGCAGTCTGCCGTAACATAAGTTACCACCGCAACGCGGTCTGCCGCAACCAACTGTTGCACATCATAATACCAGCGCACAAGATAAACCCACAATGCTACATCACCAAAGCATGCTCAGCGTCACACGTCAACGAGTGTGCTGAACATACTCCCGCAACACAGCCACAGGTCATACCTCCTACGGGTCTGCCATAATATAGGTCCGAAGACGCTATATTACAAGTATCCTCGAAGTCTGCTGTGACACCAAGTCACCACTGCACTTGCAGTCCACCACAACACAAAGTTACTACCGCAATGCGGTCTGCCGTGACAACAAGTCACCACTGCTCAACGCAGTCTGCCATGACCCAAAGTCAACATTGATACACACATGAGTCAACTCAACACTCATCTACTTTATGCCAAGTATGTAGAAACACAATGAAATAAAATACACCACAGTACACACCTTCAAAAAATGCAGCGCATGTCTCGGGAGGCCACTCCCCCCGCCACGGAATCATGTATTCCGATGCAGCCTTAGTGCGTTTGCCATATGACCCAGCTAATAGCTCCAGCTCATATCTATCATGAGACAGGACCCTCACAACTTTATATGACCTCATCATCACAGAATCCCCAGAGCTTTAAGATTTCTTGATAACAAAAACTTAATCACCCACAACAAAATAATGAGGTGGTCTCCTCCCCTTATTTACAGTCGAGTCTTGTTATCTTTGGTTTGCAACAAATAACTCGGTGGCTAAGGTCTCGCGGTTAGCGTTAGAATTATCAACAGCTAATTGGCGCACAGGAGACTTAAAAACTGGAGTTGTACCATCAATTCCAACAAGTAGTTGCAACGCTGATATTACAGTCGTTACGTGTTTGGTCATATTTAAAATCAATTGAACCCTCGAAGAATATCTGACCAGTTTGAACCTTAATCATTTACTTCTACCCCCAATAACTTCAGAACGATCTTGCAGTAGTGTCGTTCTGCTTGACCATTTGATTTCATTGTGAATTTCTGATGTGATTTATTGTATAGTGCGCCCTAATACAGTAAAATTTCGTTTTAATTAGTGTCACAGAAAACATCATAGAAGTAATGTTCTCAAACGTTCTGTCCTTTATTTACAATTAAATTTGGTCTAGCAAATGAGGAAATCATATTTTGTTAAAAGGTATTTTAACCCATACGCGTCTTCACGGTGAAGGGCATAGAAAAGAAAGTACTTTGAAGGGGCATCTACAATATCAAGTATGTACTAATAGCCTTTGGACTCGGGTAGAATACCCAGAACATCCATATGTACCGAAAGAAAAAGCTTTTCAGGCTTTAACATTGACATAACTTGTCGTGGAGCCCTTGGTATATTTTTATACGAAAGGCTTACAAGACAATGCGTTATACAACCACCAGCTAGCGGGGTACTAAATAATTTTTACGTTTAGTCAGTTTCAATGAGTAACAGTCGGGTATAATTTTAAATTCAATCCCGAGTAGGTATTGTCGAACATGTTTAACGTTAGTCGGACTCTGTGATTAAATGAACACTTAAATTATTCCTAGGCTCGGCCGTACCTGACCCTGACGCGTAGCTTTTCATCGAGAAAAAACTTGACGGGCGGTAATGAATAAGTACATGACTATTTAACTAAATGTCTATTTGTCCGGTCGTTACACTTGATGTGGCAGTGCCACCACTAAAGAAAGGTTAGAAAATTCATTAATAACGCTCAGTAATCACTACCAGATAGCGGTGTATTAATTTATCAAGTCCGAGGTCGTGCAAATGCTAAACTACTACAGAATTGCTTATCCGAACTAACCGTTGAACTAATTGTACATAATACCTTGACGGTTTTAAGTATCGGTGCCAATTAAGGCAGGCGCATTCATACTAAAACCGGTTCCTTATTTATAAGTTAACATCCAATGGAACGTCAACGACACGCTGTAAGTCGATTCAATTTATTGGCTACCTATTCCCCGCAAAAGACGAAATGTGGGTAGTTTACTGCACAGGAAATATTTTAGTGTAGATTTGGTAATCAGAGAATGCTAGAACCATTATCTATCATGGTATCTAATGACACACAAATGGATTTAAATAAATAAATATTCGCTTCGAGTTTACGATACGTTTCGATTAGTTTTATAAGTCTTTACTTCACCTAGGTAGAACGTTCAACACGTAGCTTCGTAAAGCACGAATCAGAAGTATTACTGTTGTTGTGGCAATAGAACAATTAGTAAAACATATCTAGGCGGAATCGACGGTTTGTTCAAATGATCAGACTCGTCAAGTCCCGTGAAGTCTAGCCTAGGCCGCTTAGGGCAGCGCATAGTCGTACATTTGTGACCTACGCTTCCGCATTCGAAAAACATCATGCTCAGCTTAATGTTGCGCTAAAGTAACAAATGAAGGAATAATTATTTGGAAGGGAATTTGTATCAAACCTAGTTTGGGCTACGAAATGATAAAAAACTCGACAAGTTAGTGAGACTTCAGCTTGGCATGTTGTAGCCGCTTTTACATGAGGGTCTACGATACCACGTTTTATAATAGTCGTTCTCAAACTATGTGTCAAATCGGGTACTAAATTCAGTTGCAATTAACATCGACGGGCATATTAGGCATAGGTTGAATGATTTCTACAATCTGTGTACATCATTTCAAAAAATATGTTCGCTTTAGCAACCACGAGGGCGTAAATATTTAAATTCACGCTTAAAGTTACTCCACGTACGCCCGAATCTAATCACTTAACCATAAACACGCGTCCCCTTTTAGTCAACAGGCTACCCGCTAAAAACATTCACTATCGTTCCAATGATTTAACAACCGGAACTGAAGAATCAAAATCGTAAATCTTTGGATGGAACCGGATATTTAAAAATGGACAGGTCTCACTTGAGTCAACGATGCGATGGCTCCGGCTAGCTTCTCCGTCACCTCGTCTGCCAGGCTTCCACATCGCGATGAAGCCCCACAAGTCTTCACCCGCTCAGGCGCCTCGACCTCGACCGACGCAGCCCTCAGACACGCCTCGGCAACGCATGACCCCGTCAATTCGTTTGATACGGATTGCAAGGGTACACTTATCACCGATGCAGGCCTAGGAGGTGCACATGGCGCGGCGAATCCCTCAGCAAGGGCGGAGTCTGCGGTGGCGGCTGCGGTGGCGGCTGCGGTGGCGGCTGCGGTGGCGGCTGCGGAGGCGGCTGCGCAGGCGGCTGCGCAGGCGACGGTGAAGGCGGCGGCAGTGGCGGAGGCGGCGGCGGCGGTTAGGAGTCGGACGTATTGCCTAACCTACCCTCGACTATATTTAATCGATTTAAAATTGTTTCTAAAACATCGTTTTTCGATTTACTCTCGCGCGGTTTTCGTTCAGACATAATAACGGTATTTACAAAAATAATAGTCAAATCTAATCAACTAAACTAATCAACTAATTTTAGCTGATTTAGCTAAAATTAGAACGAAATAAAAACGGAAACAAAATTCACTGCAATTAAATTACGCGTGCTAAAAATAGCTCGGAACAAAATCAAAACCAGTTTCGCGGTCAGTATGCCACTGTGGAGAATTTACTAGAAAACGTGAGCGAATCCCACTTCTGATGTTATAAATCAGAGGTTGGGTTGATTTTTAAAAAAGGTCACGACAACAAGATTGATAATAATTTACTTAGCAAATAATTGTACAAACTTAGTAACGACACCGAAATGAGAATTAACAAAAATCAGAGACACGAATGAGATGTCCTAGCCCACGAATTGGAGATGTCCGTCGCGCTCAGCCGCCAGCCAGAAAGTGAGCGAGGCACTCGTCGACCGCTGCCTCGAGGTGCGCCCCCTTCCACCAGTCTTCATCGCGCGATGCCCCCTTCCACGTTCTACCGGTCCAGATCACGCCACTGCTGACGTCACAGCTCGTTCGTATTATAATAATAGTTTTAAATTAAAAATATCGATCAAACTGTGATTTTAAACCACAATTTATTATCTTATAAAAGATACAATTGTCGGATATTGATTAGAAAAAATAAGAGTTTAGTGTACAGGTTTTTTCATCATTGTTGACTTTTTTGGGAATTTTCATGATGACCTTGTTTAAAGTACATTACAATGTATAGTATTATCTTTCTTTTGCTCGTATGTCATGTTTAAATTTGAAACTTTTGAAAATATATATTTTTTAACAATCCACTTTTCTTGTGGTCTGTACTTACACAAATCACCTATCTATTTTATCGTGGTTCGAACCGACCCATTTCAAAAGAATCCTTGAGCGATTCACACCGCTGTAACTACTGCGGTGCGAAAGAACCCATTCAAAATGGGCACTTGGGCGATTCGCACCGCGGTTCGAATCTCTTGCGGTGCGAAACGCCTAAAGACCCCTCTAATTAACAACCATTCAATTATTGGATGTAAATTTTAAGTTATAAAGTTTATGATCAGCAAACAAGGTGTGAACTGTTTACGAAATGGGTAGGTATTGTTTAGGGTACCGTTTTAACAAGGGCTATAGATAAGATATTTAGTATCTAGCGTTTTAAAAGAGACAGCAGCGCTTAAATCTTTTGATTTAAACTCGACTGTTGCTGATTCAGTTAAATTATAAGAAAATGAGGAGCTCAATAGCGCAGCGGATAGCGCGCTCGGCCTGTGATTGAAAAGTAAAGCGACTTTCGTGAAGGTCAGTCATCGGATGGGTGACCGAAAAATGACATCTCAATCTTCTCCGTGCTTCGGAAGGCACGTCAAGCCGTTGGTGCTGCGCTTGTTACCCACGCACGGTCGTGTCTGTTTGCTGTCCCATCGACATATAAGAGTGAGGGAATAAGGAGTGCAACTGTGCTTGCGCACTCACTTGTGCACTATAATATAATATCCTGCGTATCTGACTGATCGTCAGATCGGCCGCCATGGTCGAAGACGGCCGGAGGGGTATATAAGTATACATATTTCTTCCGTCTTATATAAAACAATAGGGTATTTTACACCATGTAAGATAAAATATAAAAATGCATTTATGTGATAGATTTTGAACAAAATAAATAAAAAAACGTTGATATCTCACCAAAATCAAATGCGTAAATTTAATAATTTAATTTTAAAGATCGACATTTTTAATCTGTTTTAAATGTGTCAAAAACAGCAAACGCCATTTTAGAATCCGATATGACGTCACACCGATAGTTTTTATGACTAATGTTGGTACGTTTTGTTAACTATTTCACTAACCGAGTGAAACGTCATGGCGGCTAGCGTTTTCGCACGTCAATGTCAATTCCTAATTTTAAACATAAATTTAGACCGTTTATCGGTATTTAAAAATCAAAATAAAATATTTGGTAGTACATTACGGCACAAAGATTGATTTTAAGCAGTTTTCAAAAATTGGTGTAATACCCTATTGTAAGGCTTAATTAAAAAGTAATAGCGAGTACTGAACCATTTACGAACGAGTCTTAGTGAGACTTGAATGACTTTTGAAGTAATTTCTTTTCTAGATTGTTCGATCACTTCTGTCGATATCTCCGTTTCACATCTTGTAATTATTGACTAAATACTCAGTTTATCTTATGTCTTGGCTAAATTAGTAGGTACGTGTACAAAATATATAACAATATTTTTTTACGACATGAGTCATTAATAGTCGTATAGACATCTGTATTAACACTCGTTTACTAGATGAAATGTAGCACGAAGCCCTTTCATGGTGATTTGTATAAAGACCGTGGTATCTCTTCAGACGTACTTATTGTTGTCCTTTCAATCTGCTTCAGTTTTTTTTAATGTTATAGGGAGGCAAACGAACAAGATGGACAACTGATGGTTAGTAATCACCGCTGCCCATAGACATCATCAACCGCACTAGCGTCGCAGATGCGTTGCCTGCCATTATGACCCTTTGACCTCCCCAACTAAGTAATCCTAAGCTTTAAACAATTTTTTAAATTTAGTTTTATGTTTAGTTCTACGTTTTTAAAGCAACATATATTGTTTTCTCCTGTGGAGATATATCTTCCCAGACAAGTGGAGTGCCTCATGGAAGTTCCACTATGTTCCACCTCTTTCAATAAAGTAAATAGTCATAACGAACTAAAGGCTGTAATTAAAATAATTACAACTAGACAAGAATTTGAGTTAACAGAGAAATAGTGTAACGATATTAAAGTGGTGTATAATTATTATGAATGTATATTTTGTGGACCATAAATTATTATAAAGTTAACTAGAGGAATTAAAACATTAATAGTATGAAAATATTTAAAGACAATATTTAAACGGCTTATTTAAGTGCAAAAATAATTTCACGGTCTTATGTGACATTATAAAAGAGTAATAAAAATTGATAAGCATGAAATTGGTAGTTAAAGACATTAACCGTTCTAATTGGGCTATTAGAGTAAAATAAATATAATATTTATTTGTACATAAGTTTATCAAGTCACTTAAAATATTTTTAATATAATTGATAAAAAAATGTGTTATCTTAATGCGGTTCACAGAATACATCTGCATACCAAGTTTCAACAATCTACTCGTAGTTCTTATAGTTTTGTAAAAAGATGCTGTGACATACTGGCGGACAGACAGACATGACGAATCTATAAGGGTTTTAGTTTTTGCCATTTAGTTATTGAACCTAAAAGATCCTATAAAAAGATCATATAAATCAGTAACGCTCAATAATGTAAAATACTAGTTTTTACCCGCAATTTTGCCCGCGTTATCAAGATTCCTGTTTCATCCCATGAGAGCATTTAATAGGGGAAAAAAGAACCCTATCACCTAAGTCAGTCCATATCCTGCCTGCATAACCATCAAGATCCTTGATGTCGTATCAGCGTGATTGACGGAAAAACGTCCAAACAAACACACTTTCACGTCTATAATATTATGTACTATGATTATAAAATAAAACCAATCCCTCAGGGGATCAGAAATGGTGGATCAGACCGGAATAACTCATACGATATTGGAGAAATTATTAAAAAGGTTTACCTGCCCGTAAAATTACAATAACACGCAAAATATGTATACCTACTGTTTTTGGAAACAAAGGCAGTTGACAATATACCAGTGACATTATACACCATTACGCAATTATAATAAAGATAGGTATTTAAAATTAACAGCCGCATTAATATGTATGGAAAAATTAAACAAGTCTTCCGCATTCGATGAGTTATATGGTGTAATATAATTTGTGACTTGTGTCGTATCTTATTAGCTGGGGTAACAGTTCTTCGACACTAATACTATCCTTAAAGGGGTTCTATTCCCGGTCTAAGTGCGCAAGTGGGGTAAAAAATACATCGTAGACAGAGGTTGTCAACATTGTGCGGAATTTGCTATAATAGAGATTACTTACTTTCCTTTTCCGCCTTTTTTGTCTTGGCCACCGAAGAGGGATTAAATTTTATCAGTTCAAAGAGTTTCCTTTAAATTGATAAAAAGACTGTGTCTTCACGATTCAGACGATTGCCAAATAAATTATTGACTCAGGAGCTAAGACCAAAGGGAAACTGGGTCATTATTCTTTTGAACCTACATAAGACAAATCTGATGAATCAATATTTTACATTTACTTATCATACTAATATTCATTGGTAATATTGCCTAAATTATGAAGTAAGATATCCTTTTTCAGATGGTATATCTTACGATGTCAAATTCATTTATAAACAAACAATATCAATCAAAATGTACAACTTTGTCACGGTCTCCAAAAAGAGTATCTCTTACACCTCCGTCACGCAATGTAATTTTTTTCATAAGTTAAATAATTGTGAGAACTGCCTACGACATGATAATATAATTCCTAATCTATCATACAGCAGGAACATTTTCATAGTTTGAAGCACTGATATTTTTGTTTTTATATTTCTACTTTCGTGTTATTGGAGACAACTTCATGTAGGTTAAAAAGAAGAACGACCCAACTATGTTAATCTTTGGTAAATTGCGTGTCTCATAATTTCTACATGATCATCCAAACGCCTCTCCCGGTTGCATCCTCGGCCACTGAATTGACGAGCCTGGTTATAACAATTTATCATAATTTCTTTATGTAACCAAAATTATTTGTGCCACTGGAGAAGCCTGTACTATATAAGGTGTAACAAAATATACTGCAAATATTTTAAGGGCGAATCGTTTAGTGGAAATATAATAAATTTGTCTAGTAAATTTTTTTTTAAGCAAAGTGGTGGATATGGGGCGAAGCTTACTGGACGTAAAGAGCAAATTGGTCAATGCAGAAAATACAAAATTTGGTAGGCATTAATTTTGACTTTTTATTATCTGATATTGATTACATTGCCACTAAAGAATTCGCCCTTAAAATATTTGCAGTATATTTTGTTACACCCTATATACATATACCCAGGTCTTTACTTTCTTGTAAACAATATCAAGTCCTCTGAAGTCAATGTTTATCTTATATTATACTTAAATTTCTAAGAAAATGTTGCCTACCCCTGCCTTAGCGTATGAAGTAGTCAAAGCAAGTTGACAAGAGCGTGCGTCTAGCAGCTAATGAACTGCATACAAACACCTTGGCTAGAACAAAAATAGGCTGCTAACGGCCCTAGCCTTACACGGCTAACTGATCTATTAATGTAGGAGCTACGGTACAATAGCTTAGGGCTTGATAGTTTATGAAGGAAGTTTACGGTCAAGAAACAAGTTAAGTGTTAGGAAATTGATAGTCTACATATACAGGAGATAAGTTGAAAGTCCAAAAAATCTGCCTACAACGACCTTTAAATATCTGTTGTATTGATAATAATATGTTGATGATGATGATGTAACACTACTTACTGCTAGACGTTTCGGCTGTGTTAGAATAACTGTGTGTGTCCAGAGATATTTATTTAATTTAATGCATTTTCTATACAATATTACGTTATTACGCGACGTAATTTCGGCACATTGTGTCATTCTCCATTTAAAATGTGAGAATGGTGTTCCTTGGTATAAATAAATTAAAACAAAATTTTATATTTAGATTGGAAGTTAAATTCCCGCACAGATATTTTTTTCCAGAAATTAGTGGCCGGTCCGGTTCGAACCAACGACTTCACGCATCTATCTTAACCACTAAGCTACCCCTTAGCGCCCAAGGCGGAAGCACTAAGTCTAATTCTATATAACTCGATTACTAGAATTCTAGACAAAAACTCCGGAAGCTAACCATTAAGCCTTATCCCTTTCATCGTATCGGCTAAGTAACTAGATAGACCTAGGTAGGGTTGCCAACTCTAAAATTTGGATAACAGGACAAGAGGCGAGATTACCCCGGATTTTAAAGAAACCCGGTCAACTTCATAAAATCGTCGGTTGATCGTGTCGTGTGCAAGCAAAGTACGTGTATCGCGGGCGGGGTAAATAAATAAATTAAATAAATTATTTATTTACCCCGCCCACGATACACCAATAACACACCAATTGCCTAGGCAATTGGTGTGTTAGTCCATTGAATTTATTTAGTTGGGGCTAGCCCCAAACTAAGCTCGCAGCTTGTACCTACTATGGAAGCTAGGGAACGGATAGACATACTTAAATACTTTTATAAACATCCATGACTCGAATACAAATGCCGATGTTCATCACACAAACATTTGCCCCTAGCGGGATTCGAACCCGCAACCCTTGGTTTTGTAGCTAGGGTCTCTAACCACTAGACCAACGGGCAACCCTAGACCTAGGGTACCTAACAGATGACTAACAGCCGTTACGAAACATCTGCCTATTTCTTTTCAAACACATTGCGTATTGCGAATTCATTACAAGCATTCATTCTAATGTGGGTAGTTAAAGATATATTGGAGTTTTTATGTTGGCCACCTGATGGTGAACGGTGCAATGGCCGGTCACGGTTGGTACTTGACGGCAAACTAAGGCTCGTATTAATAAATCGCTCTTAACTCTGAGATCGATCTTGAGAGCGAACTTGATATGTCAATCTCATATAAAACAGCACCTCAAGTTCGCGCTCAAGTTCGATCTCAGAGTTGAGTGCGATTTATTAATATGAGCCTAAATACGGTATTTGTCTGACAGGTCAAATCACATACTTTTATTAAATGTCAAAAAGTAACATTTCTGTATTGTCAAATCAATACTCTTTAAGTTTCAGTTAGCTGCAATAATTTGTTAAAAGCTCAATAGTAACTGTGGGCTAAAAAAATTGTGCCTAATTTTGATTTCATCTTTTATGTAAGAATATTATAATTTATTTCGTATGCAGTCAAATACTTAAAAATGTAATTGTTACATCAAACCAGACATTTTGAAAAAAGCACTAAACATTATGCCACAGGGTACTGTTGCGTTTTTAACAAATTATTACAGTTGATCTGAAATAATAATAATAATCATACCATTCCGGCCGTTTTTTCGATCGATTCCTGTTTTATTCCATGGGATAATTAAATCGGCATAAAAATTATCGTATACCCTGTTTGTAAAGCCATCAAAATCCGTCCAGTAGTTTCAGCGTGATTGACGAACAAACGTCCAAACTAACAAACTTCTTATTTTACGTTACTGACTGAACAACAGAATATTATAAATTCACAAATGGATCATTCTAGTTACATTTTCTTTTTTAACTAACACCAGATGGCGTGTTTCTTTGTTTTAATCTATGCGTGGAACGTTCTAAGTTTAAACGCACCGTTAGATAGTAAGCCAGGTTTTTATGCTAACGTTACACTTTTTGTTGCAATGAGTGTCCATTGTGTTACGCGATACGATAGGTCTTGAATAATGAAAAATATTATAATAACCCGCTTGGTGTAGTGGTCAAGAAGTTGAATATAAGAACAAGAGGTCGTGTGTTCGATCTACGCACAGGACAAACATTTGTGTAAATAAACATGTTTTTTTGTCCTGGTCTGGGTGGTATATGTATCTATTTAAGTAAATTTGTAATACCACTGTTGATTCTGATGTACGTAACACAAGTGCTTAAGCTACTTAAAACGGAGTCAGATCAATGTATGTAATGTTGTGAAATATTTATTGGTTAAGAAGTTGACTATAGGACCAAGAGGTCGCGGTTTCGATTTCCGCACTGGAAAAACATTTGTGTGCATGAACATGTCTGTTTGTCCTGGTCTGGGTGGTATAAGCATGTATTTTAGTATATTTTTAGAAATTAAAAAAAGTTTTTAAGTAAGTCTATCCAGTTTAGTTTGGGGCTAGGTAAATGGTGTGTTTGTCTTATGAATACTTATGTAGGTACTTAGTAGTAGGTAGGTACTTACCATCAGTTGGCCTTCTCAAATACTGGCTCGTTCGCGTCCCTGTTAAATAAAAAAATATTTGTATAATTAAGATGATCTATTTTTTTACACACCGTGCCGTGATAACATGGACACGGGCATCGAACCCCGGACCGCATGATTCACCCACGGCATTAGTTACACCTAACGCTGCGATGTGCGGTCGAGATATTATATTTATTGCGGCAAAAAACGAACAGTTGCGATCGGGAGCGATGCGAATGCGTAATGGGACCGTTTAGGGAACCTTAGCTGATACTTTTGCTTTAGAAAGGGGGAATACATTGTAGTGAGCCTTTCTTGATATAAATAAAACAATGACGACCGCTTGGTATAATGGTCAAGACTTTGCCAACTAAACTAAGAGGTCGTGGGTTTGATCCCCGCACAGGGCAGTAATTTGTGTGCATGAACATGTCTGTTGTCCAAGTCTGGATGTTAATATGTATTCTTAAATTATATTTTAAAAACTGTTGATTATGATGTCCGTAACACAAGTGCTTAAGCTACTTAACACGGAGTCAGATCAATGGTCCTACTAAGATAGTTACTTAAATATAACTACTTTGATAAACGTTCATTATGTAAACATTTGTCCCTAGCGTAATATGAAACCTTGGTTTTGTAGCCAGGGACTTCGACTTTTCGACCAACGGGCCTTCCAAATTTAAAATATCTGACTTCACATGATGGGGGCCACTTCAAGGACAAGAAAAACACTCTTCATAGACAATCAATATTGTTATTAACTTCTGAAATAGCGTTCCCATATCATAAATTTTTATGTTAAATAATCTACTGATCCAAATCGTTAGATCGTGCGAAGTGGAGGAGAAGGAGTAGGAAAGCGGACCCTGGACTCCAAAGCAATGGCCGAGGATGCGACCGGGACAAGCGCTAGGATAATGATGATGAATCTACTGATCCAAATCACAAACCAACTTATTGCTTATTGGCAAATTACTACCATTTAGCTCGTAGATTTGTTATTTTATTCCCTGTCAAATAAGAATGCTCTTTCGTGTTTTTCATTTGTTGATAAACTACTTACTTTTCCTGTTAATAAGGTTATGCATCCTATATATTATGCAAAATAAAAAACAGTTTAACCGTCAAAGACATAAATTACTTCTTAAAATGGTCTGCTACCCCTCTTGAATAAAAACAATGCAAAAATTTATTTTATATTACTAACTGACGACTCAGCGTAAAAAATTCAACAATATAATTTGTGTCGCCTAAAAAATATTTCCCGGCTGATTAAAATCAAAACTATTCTTGTAGTTGATATTTTTTCACCTAAAAAAATTGCCTTTTGTTTCGTTTCACGCGATTCGTTTCATTGCACTCGACTCTTTTTAAAAGAGTTCTAAATCAAAAGCGGTCGTAGTCAAATTTCGTACGCCATTGTTTCATACTGGTGACAAAAATAAGGGTTGCAACATTTTTTTCGTCAAATTCGAATTTGAATTAAGAACTCTATTGTGCTAGTTTTTTTTTAATTAGAGCGCGGAGTCATTTTTCATGCATCGCTTGCTATCTGATTTACCTGACAGAATGTAGTTGCGACTTTTTGTCTTTTTTTTGCAGTCGCTTTTTTTTAAATTGCGTGTGCTCCGCCAGCCCAAGGCAATAATTTATGCACGCGTCCAGTAATATAGAAAAAATAAAAAGTTGCCAGTTGCGTACACATTACGTATCTCGATAATTGTTGTAATTGTGTTGCTTGAAATAATTTGCAGTTTTTATTGTAATTTACAACATCGGATATTCGAGCTTCTTTTCGTGTGTTTATCTTCTACAACTGTAACTTAATTATGCCGGAATGCAAATAACGAAACGCGTTAAAACCAGTAGGTACCGGTACATGCGAAATAATAGCAAGTTTTTATAGATCAACTGTTTCATCGATAAATTCAGAATTGCAATGTCCGGTGTTATAAATTAAGTAATGTTCTGTTGTTTGATACAAGCTTTATTACAACTCATTAAAGTTAAACAAACGGACTAAACTGCTGCTTATTTAAACAAAATTAGTCTTTGTTATTTTATTAACATTGTTCCAATAAATCAAATTGATTCAGTCCACCTTGTTAATATTTTTATGAACCTCAAAATAATGCATTGCTATTTTAGTTATAGTCTTTTATAAAATTATCCTAAATTGCAACCCAGAATAATTTTTATATTTGTAAATTCACTAGGTACCTTTAACTTCTTATTTACGAGAAACGCACACAAGATACCTATAATATTTTTATTCTGAAGACTTTCAGTGAATGTGTTTATTTTGTATTCCTTTTACTGGGTAGATAAGAAATCAATTATTTTTCTATTTAATATGAAATCATAAAATAACCGTGTATTATTCAGTATCCTTTATCTAACTTACTAACTTAGTTACCAATGACGGCCTAGCGTCCCTTAGTGGATCTTCGCTTCTTTATCTAACAAAAATCTCAAAATCTTAATGTCATCTTATTATCTTATCTCATTTTAAAATAATAATTACGTAATTACTCTGTAGTTTCATGCAATTTGTCACGAGATTACACTATTCTCACGTATTTTACCGTCTTCATTGTCTTTCATTATCAGCCTCTTCATCTGAGTGGCCATTATTTCTTAGCACAATGAGCCGAGCATTCAATACCGCCACGAAAGCATTCAACAGCATTCAACGCGGCAGTTTTTATTTATTAATATTTAAAACGCCAATTACGGGCCTCGCTAGTCGTTAAATTGGTCGAAAAAACGATGTAATAAGTGTTTCCTAAATGCAGTATACGCCATTAATTACGAGAAGTTCAAAAAACGAAGTCGAAAACGAACGCATGATGGTTCGAAATGGGCGCCAAATTCGGCACTCACACATACGCAAATCACCCCCTTGTATGGACACATCGCGACATTGTCGATAAAGCAGTTTTCAATTCTGCTACTCGCCGCTAGATGTCGCTAGTATACAGCGCATTTATTAGTGACGCTATATTAAAGTTAATAATTTTAAATTGAAAGTATTTATGTTATTTAAAAAAAACCTTGAAATAACAAATATATAAATATTTTAACAAAAATAAATACAGACCATTTTAAATAATGAAATAAACTTTTATAAAAAGTACTGTTATTTATTAAGACTGACTCCGCTTGCCAAGAGATGGCGCTAGTTGTTCCATTCTACAACAAAACGACTTTTAACATTACATTCCGTTCGTAGGTTCTCTGTACGTGACTACAAAGCAAACTGTCTTATTTTCCGACCGAATTGCTCGCTCACATCTCACTCTACAAGCATTTATATTCATTTCTCGGCCTCTCACGAAGATACATGTACTTTTGCGGAGCCAATAAGAAATAGGCGATTCGTAACATCAAATTGGAATGGAAACTTATTAGAATTTACTGTATAGGAAAGTGGGTACTAAGTTCTTATTACGTTAGAGGGTATTATTGAAGTTTATATTTGAAATTCGAACGGCTGAGATCTTTTGTTGTAAGTTTCTGCCTGTTTTTAATGTAGTTGGCGTAAAATTAGGTTCTTTTTTATGCTTTGGTAAGGTATCATTTTGTGATCGATCGTAGGTAGTTCTATTTCTGTGCGTCACAATAAAATTATTATCTCTGGTAGGTAGGAAGTAGTAATATTCTGAGTATTGAGGGTTTATAAAGTTTATATCCCATAGGATATATTAATCGTTTCCAACCTACCTTCATTTGACTTCATATTTTGCTTATTAATAAATTAGATTGTGATCAACGCCATTATTTTTGAAACGTTATTAAACTCTCAAGCTTAAACCGACCGACTATACTTTTATTAAAACTTTGCGTTATTTAAGGTTATAAAAATAAGATTTGCTATTCATATTTAAGATTACTTGTACATTAAAAAATACGATATACCTACTCAACTAATTCTCATACAAACTCCATACAAAATTAAGGCCTAAACATTCACCATAGTATGTGAGCACCACAAACGGTAGAGTTTATAAAAAATTCAAGCCCTTCTGTTTGGTTGTTTTCTGTCTCGCCCTATCTATCTTCCGTCCTTGTCTGACATGACCCCACCCTCTTTTTTGACAAAGCTGATTTTTTTTGAGGGTGGGGAGTTTTTATGCGATAAGTTATAGGGCGGCAGTGTTCGTTGCGCAAGAGTTGAGATATTTTAGATCGGAAAATGTGTATCGATTGTAGTAAGATCGAAGTTAAAATCGTTAAACCTACCTATAGCAAGTGTAAATAATTTCGTTATGAATTGTTTAGCGTTCTCCTACAATTTATTACTATTTTATGTGACGGGTTGCTTTTAAAGGTTTCCCTGCTTGAATTCAACGGTAACCTACTTTAAAGTGATTAATATATTGTTTGTTGTAATAAAATCATTAAATGCCACTTTTCTTCTTGAAAAAAAATCACATTAGGTATAATATTTATACACTAAAATACACTGTTTAAAATGTATATTTAATTCCATTCTTGTTTTAAATATCCGTAGCGCTACAGCTTCATACCCCAGAGTCACATCAATGTAATCGAACAACTAGTGATAGCGGTCGCCCGTGACTCCGCCTGCGTGGATTTTGGTTTCAACACACAAATAGTGTTATATTATAGCTTAAAGCCTTCCTCGACAAATGAACTATCAAAACCGAAAATATTTTATCAATTCAAACTAGTTGTTCTCGACCAACCTATTTAAATGATTGTTTATTGTACATATTATTGATTGATTAGTTTTGGCAAATAATTTCTTTTTGTGTTATTTTGAAACATTTGGAAAATGAAGATTAAATTGATTTTATAATTTTAGTTTTTATTATATTTTAATACAAATCTACTTGAAACACTAGTAGTTACTGAGATTAACGCGTTCAAACAAACAAACAAACTCTTCGGCTTTTTTATTAGTGTAGATAGGTGTGTGTAATGTTATCAGATATTTGCTGTTTATGTTTAGTTGTTTATTATGCCTTTTTATTTTTTATTAACGCCGATGTCGAATCGGCCGTCCGTTCCTTTGTTGAACAGGTGTAAATTAAATCAAAGTGTAAATCTTGGCAACAAAGCCCGTTCTTTGTCGGGAATCAAACCCGTGACAGCGTGATAGTATCACGCAACTCGCGTGACGATGACGCTCCACTGATTGCGGTTGTGTAATCAAATATATTATGTATAAATAGTACTGAACGTGCCTAAATAGGACTAAACGTGATATTTATTTTGGTCCGATTAAACCTGTTAATTATAGGTATGTAGTAATTTTTAGGAAACAATAAAATCTAAAATCGTAATAACTAATATATAAAGCTGAAGAGTTTGTTTGTTTGTATGTTTGTTTGTTTGTTTGAACGCGCTAATCCCAGGAACTACGGGATCGATTTGAAAAATTCTTTCTGTGTTAAATAGTCTATTTGACGAGGAAGGCTTTAGGCTATTGGAAATTGAAATCCACGCGGACGGAGTCGCGGGCGGCTGCTAGTCAAATATATTATGTATGTATAAATAGTAATGAACGTGACTTAATAGGACTAAACGTGATATTTATCTTGGTTCGATTTAGACCTGTTTAGTAATTTTTATGTGTTTTTAAGGAAACGTGAAAATCTAAAATCGTTTGTACATAGGTCGTGGCCATATCGTAGAATTGAATATTCAGTGCAGCTAGCTTACCCTATTGACAAACGATTTCTTATCATTGATCTGGCCCGGGCACATTATGATATGGCCAATAGACAGTGAAATATTTCATGAAATGCAACCATTTCATTATACAATACTACGATATGGCCACGACATAAACATTTATATTTACGAGCTACAAAATCTAGGCTTAAAATTAAAATAAAATTAAAACTTTAAAAAAATGCATTTTAAATCGTTCTTGTTTTTTGAGATAAAATTAGTTCTGAACATAATAAAATACGTCAAAAGCATGACCGTCGTCTCTTGTTAGGAGAAACAGACTCAGGTGTAAAGTTAGTTGAATTTTTGACGTTTTGTTGGAGACATTCAAACGTGACATAGGGAGCATCTATGGTAGGTATTCATTAATCTGAGGTTTTCACCCACTTCCAAACCTGCGTCCATCGCAACCAATTATTACAAGAACGTGCAACGCATCTCACTATCGCGCGATCTGTCCTTCGTTACGCACCTACGAGCAAACGAAATTGTTCACTTATAGATGACGAGATAAACTGAGATATGAGATGCACTCTTACATTCGTCATTAGTTTAAAAAGCTAAAGTTTTTTGTAGGCGCGGCTTAAAACAACTGCCACGGAAAACTGTAGTAAAGATAGGATGGGGTTCGATTTCCGATACAAAAAAAAATGGGTTCCAGTCAACATCACAACACTGTGCAGCTTCTAGACACCATAAGCTCCTACTACGTGGATCGGAACGTAACGAATGATGAAAGTTACGATGACGGTGCTTGGATAATAAGTTGATGGTAGTTTTGCAATAATTCAACTATCAATTGACGCATAAGACCTTAGTCATTCGTGAAACGTCAGGCTATCCTGTAAGTATGTAAAATTACTTATACGCCGCGATGATATCCGTTTTTATAGTAGTTTTATTTCGTGATAAATTCCTAGGACTAACAAACCATTGCAAAGTCCCAAACTAAGCTCGAAGCTACTATGGATGCTATGGAAAATACCTCCACCTAACAGGTGACCACAGTGAAGAAACACTTCGTAACTGTTGAGCTGTTTCTGCTGAGTAAAGTCGCCAGAGCACAGTTGGGTTGGGCATGGGGGCTTAAAGACATAACCGCGGTGAATGCTGTGGGCACTTAGCCTATAGCCAACCCGCCAGCGTCCTAAACTCTCAAGTGCACCGGAGGAACACTGTCAGGTTTTTAGCAGGTAGTTGGGTCTCCTGAGGCCTGGAGTCCTGCATAACATGCGTCAGGGCATTTTCCTGACAATAAAAAAAAATGGGGGCTTAAAGGCAAGCAGCGCCATTCTAGCTGCCATTTGCTGTGGCATCGTTTTTGGTGGCTGTACAGACCTATTTGAGAGCGGCACCTAATGCTGACTATGCTGTTAGATAACTTATAGTGATGTGCACTCCCTATTCCCTCACTTTCATAATTCGGTGGGACAGCAATCTGACACGACCGTAGAGAGATCAGGCGCAAGACCAACGGCTTAACTCGAGATGAAATTTTTTCGGTGACCCATCCGATGACTGGCATCTGCGAACGTCGCTTAACTTTAGTAAGCGCAGGCCGAGTGCGCTTACCACTGCGCCATTGAGCTCCTCAACAGTGAGATAAAATAGAGTAGGTAACACTAAGGCATGCGTAGGCGCGGCGGAGTGCGTCGATGTCGCGATAGCGCTGCTCCCGCGCAACTTTTAATGAAGTAGTGCCTAGTGTAATTATCTATACTGTCAAAGTGTTAGTATGTAAAAAAAAGATATGACGTTCATAAGAATTTCTATGTAAATCAAATTGCAAAATAAACTACTTTGACTTTGGCTTTGACTTTGACTTTGACTTTGATGTACTAAGCATGCGTAGGCGCGGCGGAGTGCGTCGATGTCGCGATAGCGCTGCTCCCGCGCAGCTTGTAATTGGCTGCGATGGACGGCTCTATGGGGCACACACGCAGGTACTACTCACTCGAGTTTTATGTCAGACTTTGTCCCAATGAGTCATACTGGAACATTGAACAATGAGTGTACTGTAACACTTTACTCTACTGACTGTTACTGTAGCAGAATACCAATTCCTACGAATAGCTTTTTGTCACAAAAAACACAAGAAGTTAAATATGAGTAAGGGTATCAAGTGCCTTAATGAATAGAGAGTCTTTTTAGAGGTCTTCACAAAGACATGAGCAATGATCAACTATTAGCATTATCGAAATAATATAATAAGAATAATATGATAGATGGTAATAAATAATTTATTATCATAAGACATTAAATAACAACAAAAAACAAACTTTTTTCGTTATTTACGCAACTTTAACTAGTCTACATATATAACGGAAATATCGTGAGTAATGTTTAAAGTTATTATGGCTTGTTCATATGGCCAAACCTACCTACTTTATTTTATTGAAAATATGCCGAACAGACACATTTGTGCTCAAAAACATTATGTATTACATAAAGTAACATCAACATCTTGACCACTTCAACAAAACCGTTGGCAAAACTACATGATATTGAAAATAAGCCGAATGTCCACTTTTATACCCAAAATACATATTTATTGTTTTGCAACTTTGCAAGTTATATCAATATCTTATTTAATCATTTCAACAAATCCGTCGTCAAAACTCAACACCCATGATACACCATGTCGTTCCCCTGTACAGATGCAAGTAGGTGTGCCGAGCCATTACCCGTGGACCTCCCAGATTCCACGCACGGCTCATTACCAGACAATTATCTGATTAATAACGATTATTAACCGTTATTAACGAGCGACGTTATCTCATAACGGTTCAGAGGTCGCGGTTTCGGAGATTCCCTGAGAGAAAGCTGTAGAGATGGATAGATTTAGGTTGTAACGTTTTTAAATTGGGTATGGGAAGAAAATATTGCACGTCGACGATTGTGTCCAGGGGAGATATAGCGAATTCAATTGGTAATGAAGACAATAATATCTCTTAAAAAATAACATCAAGAATTTCTTCACAATCTACGCTATGCGACGATGAGTAGAGATACATAATGAAACAAGCGGGCGCCCGCGACTCTGTCTGTGTGGATTTCGTTTTTCGCACACATAGTGTCATATTAGGTATGCCTAGCTTAAACTATTCCTCGTAAAATGGACTATCCAATCTTTTTATGTTGGATAGGCCATTTGCTTAAACAAGAAAAATCTATCTCGTCTGCGGAATCAGGAGGGATTCGAACCGACACCCTTTGCTATCCGGGCGATTACACTACTCCGTACTACGGGGTAACAGATTTTTACGTCTAACATTACTTTCTTTCTTACCAAAACCATGATCCAATTTGTCTGGGTCCCCTCTAAGGGTTACGAAAGTTTGATGGCAGTCGCTTCACTGTAATAACCAGACTCGCTAAATCCTGGATCATGGTCAAAGCGGACCCCGGAGAAACTGGATAAACGCTAGGAAGAAGAAGACATTACTTTCTTTCTTACACAACATACTAAAAGTACCAGGAAAAACAAACATACAGTTCAACGACCTTCCAAATTCGAATTTCGTGACGAAATCGTTTCCACCCCACGAGTCAACACGGCGACGCAACTAAACGCAACGTGACATCGGAATCATAAGTCATTAGCCATTCAGGCGAGCAGTCCCTAATTCCGTTGCGAAGACCGAAACACCGCCATATACCACGTTTACCGATAAATTTTCGTCTACATATTCAAGCTATTTTAGTTTTTATTTATCATAGATTTAAAGTTGAATTTGGTGCGCGTAAAGGTCGTGACAATCGCTCACATATCAATTTTTCACGCAATCAAATTTCGACTTTATTTTAAAAAGTTTGAGGTGGAAAATACAATGGGAGCCGGCACAGTCAACAAAAACATACGAGAAAAAACCAGGCATCTTTTTGCGTACCCCCGTTCCCTAAGCCGGGGTGTGTGGGGGAAGAAAAATCCGCGCCCAGGGGAGGGGGCGAGTAGTTTTTCCCCGGATCACGGTTGCGACACGACCCGTATTGATTTTTCGCCACACGGACGGCTCAGGTGAGACGCCGCATATGGCGGGATGCATGACGTCATATCCGAAAGATTCGGAGATTTCTCGCGAGTTCGATTTTCAAATTTAAAAGCTGTGACGTTACGGAAGGAACGACGAATGTTATGATGCTATGTTTTTTTTAAGCGCTTTGTTGATAGATTAGGAATCGAAAGTTTTGAGCCATTGCCTCTGAGTTTTCTTATTATTTAAGGAAGACACTTGATTCATTGTATTGTTTCATGTCTACAGTACAATGTATCAACCTTAATGTGACACACTTTGTTAATTATCTTCCCTAAGTGACATTTTGTGTTGTCCCTCTCCAAAATGTCCCTTAGTAATATTGTTGGAATAAGGATACATTTATAACATCTAATACCTATACGTTTCTGAAAACTAAAGCTGCTACTAACCCTATGAATAGGGTATACTTAATTATTAAGCATAAAATAAAAATAGCTTGAGATTGCGAATATTCATTGCAAATAAATTTACATCCAAATTAACCCCATTGTTGCAAAACCAAATTCAACCGGTGCCGTCCCAAATTAACCTCGTGAATATTAACCAAATTTCAAAAACGACGGTTAAAAAACGAGTTAAAGTTCTCACAGTGCGGAAATTATGCAAATGCGTAAAGGTGTCGAGAGATTAGCATCGCGTCTTATTATGATTCCGCGATTTGTCACGAACACTTCGTGTTTGAACGCGATTCGTTGCGGGCCGGTGCGGTGCGAAAGCGCCCTAATGTGTGCGTTCGAATTTTGAATTTGGAATATGGATATTTTTCAGTCAACATAACTTCTTAGAGAGTGAATAGAATAGAATAAAAAAAAAACACTGATAGGGCCTTAATAATATTCAAATTAAAAAAATATATATTGCTTACTACATTGATTTATTAGCACCATTTTAAGTTGAAGAATACAGTGGATTTATAGTAGGTAAAATCGGATTTGACTAATTATTTGTTTTTGTTGTTAATTACTATGATTAAGACAAACGATTTATTTAATTGGCATTATTAAGACCCAATCTTTAGTAACTCGTATAACTAAACATACACATTAGGAAGGTATCATCAATAGCAACAAGAAACAATATTTTTAAGTGTCTAAGTCTTAACTTTATGTACCTACCATTACAGTTTAATTACTCTTTGTAATAATTTCTTAACAAAAAATATTGTGCAACCCATAATCACCAAAACAAGTTATCATCATATCGAAACGCATCTTGATTTTTATTTATTTCAAACCTAAAATAATGTAACAAAATTAATTCAGTGACATTCAACTAACATACGTTACAAAGGATAGATTCGCCATTTGTATAATTTACTCAGTGTTATTACTAATTTTGCATTCATACTATTCCTTCGAATTTGTGCCTTAACTTTAAAACAGTAAGGTCCATTATAAAAGGGGTTGTCCCAAAACTGCACAGTGTGTCGAAATGAATACGAGCCGCGCGCAAAAGGTGAGCTTTTTTGTTTCGACCCAACGACTTTGTTCCAAATTTAAATATTTTATACATCTGACAATAGACAAAAGAGCGGTACTTGTAACTGTAAAAAATTAAATATAAAAATTATGACGGCTCACCCTTTGTGCCTTAATGTATGCAAATGTGCTGCGGATGTGTGATGTACGGAAGTACGGAATGTATTTTTTTTTGTGCTCTCTGATTGTGTGACAACGGTTATTGTTGTAACGCCGTCCAGAACTCGATTTGTTTTGAACTCCAACATTATTTCGTTTAAACGTAATTACTGGCTTGCCATAGATAGCAGATAATATTGTGAATAATTCATTACAGTGGACGTGTCACTTTTTAGTATGGTTGGCAGCGTTTATAGAATCGATGTTTTGCTTTTTAAACTCTTTCATGATGTATTTTAACTTCAACAATTACTGGCAACACGCATTTGTATAGTGAAACTTAACATCAAATAATTCATTAAATAATCAAAATTAGCTTGTTATTTCTTTGATTTGAATATAATGCTATGTTCACTCAGATACTTTGCTTCAATTTCTTTACATATTCAACAACACTCACAGAAAGCATCTTCTTATTTCCACAATGATACTTCTATGTTCAAATATTCGTATTGATGACTACTTCCCCAACATCTCAGTAAAACGCTGGTTCAATTAGCAAAGGAACAATTGCCCGGCTCAGAGCTGGAGAGGCTCAGGCGGCGTCTTATACCGAGCTCAGGTACTCTCCAGACGGAGGCTCGCCTTGAGGCGGCTACAGTGAGAGCAGAGCAGTGAGGTAACTCCATAGATATCAGAAACGCACGGGATATGAGCAGACGAGCGCACTTTGTTTGAGACCTGATGTAAAATTAATTTTAATACTTTACTTTAAGACGTCTTGGTGTTACGACGTCCAGTCAAACATTTTCCGGGAAATCGAATTGTGTTTTTTACGAACGTAATAACGATATTGTAAGCACTGTAAAGAGACCTTATGATTGCTGTCTTAAGTACTAGGCATAGAAGCCACCAGAACCTGATTTTCCTATCACATAAAGAGGAAACTCAAATCAATATTGATGTTTTTCCAAGCAAGCATCCGAACAGGATCGATTAACGAACAGATATTGTCTATTTACACTAATATCTCAACCAAAAAACAAAAAAGTAAATTTTAATACTAAATATGACCCGTGTGTAAGTAACTATCGCGTCCTCACTGCCTTCAACTTCACTGTGGCGAACACAACGAGACAATATTTCAACTTACTCACGAGCGATTAAGCCTGGTCTTCTGCGAACAATTTATTCTGTTCTGCAACGCTTTCCTTTTTCCGGATAAAGTCTTTGCGTCTCTCGTTATTTCGAGCCGGTAAATACCGGTCGTAAGAAGACTGGAAGAAACGTTTCGAGATATATATCATTTTTGTCTTGAAAGGAAAATGGGAATTTTTCAGTTGGTGCGTTTTTTGTTCGGAGTTGTTTGTGTACTAAGATGCTACAATAGATTTAGTTGAAAGAGTACGGCCAATAAAAGTCGTAAGTTCAAAATATCGAACACAGCTAAGTAATTTCAAAGAATAAAAGTATTTTACAACGCGCCTCACAACGTGTTTTGAATAAGAAAAAAAAAATGGCTTTCTGTTTGTTTTAGCTAGTTTTGAATCGTTAAAACTACTTTGCACTGATTTCCATTTAACTCGAACAGAACAAGTAATTATTATTGAATGTTAATAATAAAACCTTATTAACTGACAACTCTGTCATGCAAATATTACTCAGGTACTCAAATATTAATTGCGAAATATCATAACGTGCCCATATTATTAACAGCTTATGCTATCTAATTAATATTCATACACAACAAAAACAGCGTGCCAAGTCATTTATAATACACATTCATACAATCACATTCAAACACAACCGATCGATACACAATGGATTAATTTATTCAAACCCAATTTTATTATCTGCGAAATGTATGATATGACAATTGTTTATTTTATGCATTATTGATCATTAAATGATTTAGGTGCCGTGGATGATCACAATCATTGTTGTATTGTGATGGGGAAATTTATCTTGTGTTTTGTGAGTCGTTTTAATTTTAACTTCGTGATGTCGTTAATTTTAAAATTTGAAGAAGTTGTTTGGCAGTTTTTTCTCAATCTTTACTTATGTTGTAAAGAGAAAGCTTTGTTTTTTTGGTTAAAATTAATAGGCCAAAAACTACTTGACCGATTTTATGATTCATTCACCATTCGAAAGCTACCTACATTAGCCCCGACTCCTGAGTAACATAGGCTACATTTAGTTTTCAAAAAAATATAATGTGTAAATGTCATGTTTAGTGCCCGTATGAAGCCGGGACGAGCCGATTGTAAAAAGGTATTTTAGGTTCATTTTCTTAGAGTGAAATAATGCAAATCAAAATCATTAAAGATTTGTAAAATTTGACGTTTCTACTCCGAAGTTGGCGTTAAATACACTGAAGTAAATAAGTTGGTTCTGAGTCTGATTTTTCTTCTTATTGTGGCCGATTTATTGTTCCAGAAAGCTATGAGAGTGATACTATAAGGAGTCTCTACATTGCAATATCAGTATTTACTACGCCGTCTTTTGAAAGTAAGTTTTAGTTTGTAGTAAGAAAACCTGAGATAATTATTATAATAATATGGTCGCTGAATAGGTATTTGGAAGGGTCAACAAAACTTAGGCATGAAAATCCGCCTTTTATAAGAGACTTTAAGTTTGATAGTAATTGCTTTTTTTGCTTACATCTAAAAAATAGAGAAATCATAAACCTTTCGAAGTCCAAAAGCACAAATCATCTATCGAGCTGTTAGCAAATATTGTGGTTTAAATTATTCAAGTTATACGTGGGAATGCAACCGATGGCTAAAACATCTATCACCCGAACACAATGACCTGCATACATTATCGGCCGATAAAACTCCAAATATGACAGCGGCACGCAAAATATTTGATCTCATTACGCATACAAAACAGCGCTCCACGCATCGCCAGCGAAAATCAATACAACACAACAGCTTTGTACCACTGTGCGAAAAGTTAAAATTATTCCTACGAAAAGAAAGCGCCTTGAAAGACACAAATCTCACAACACAAAAGTGATGTAGACATGCAAAATAGATCCCATGCATCTCCGAATTCAATGGCGTTCGATATTCAAATTAGGCGCCATTTTTCTAGACGCGGAAGAGCAATTTTGACACTTGGAAGAATAACCCTTGCTTTTTTATTCAAATTTTTCTATCCGGCCAGTGTGTAAGACGTTATGAGTACAGATAAAAAAGTTTTTTAATGTATTCATGGATTTAGCATTCGTGGGAAGATATCTCGTAAGATATTAGATATTGGAGCGTGTGGGAACTCTTTGCCTAATCGATAGGGTTGGGTGTTATGGAAAGCTGTGTCAACATTGCACCTAATATGCTAATGATTTCATTGATAGACCATAAACGGCTTCGATTGATTTTTTATGTTCCGTCAGCTTGTATGGAGTGTGGTTTACGAGTCTTTTATGAGAAAATTATAATATTTCTAACGCGTTCTACTGGTGTTTCGAAATAAAAATAAAAATAATGATAAATATGGAAGCTTGAAATTACAATTCATAATGTAAGATCATAAAATTTAATAGCTTCCGGCATCAGCAGAAGCCTAATATTTTGGTAATTTATCAATATCTAGCTGCCGCCCGCGACTCTGTCCACGTGAAATTCGGTATCTGCACACATAGTGTTACACTATAGCTTACAGCTTTCCTAGAGTAATGGATTATCAGAAGCAAAAATATTTTTTTTTAAATTCAAACCAGATGTTCCTGATATAAGTGCGACAAATTTTATAGTTGAAAAATGCAAATTGACTTTACAAGACTTTTATGACCGACCTACGTTTATTTAAACGTTGGTTAATGAGAACTCATAAGTTCTCATTTCAAATCGGAAGTAATATCAAACTTGTCTGCCCTCCCACGCTTGATCTACGACGATTCTTTTATTTTGAATACAGAACACACTTAATTAACCCTCCGTTCGCCGAGTTGAAAAAGTCTCATTCTTCCTCAACCCTTCCTTGCTCTCATTCAAATTCAAATTTTGTCCCCAGCCTTAGATGCAGGTGCATTGAGCTATCAAAGAATTTCCGTTCGTAATGTCTTTGATTGTAATTTTGTACGTTAATCTTGACGACGAATAAAGAATGGTGTAATTTTAATAATTAATATTATTAGAGGTTGTAATAATTTTCTATGGTTTAAAAAAATGTGGTTGCACCTGTTTCTGACTATGATTACTTGAACTGTTAATCAAATAGTCAAGACAGTTTTATTTTATAAATATATTTTGATCATTTCTAAAGATGCAACAGTTATTTTAATTCAGGATGGATCTAAACTTTACAAAAGTATTGAAATATTTCCAATTAACTAGAAATTTTAATAAACAAAGCTGTCGTTAAGATTTTATTTACAGACATGCTGAATGCGCATATAAATTTCTGAATTATTGTGACTATTTTAACAACGGATGCGACAAACACGAATCTCCAGAAACGTTCCCCATTAAAATACTTAACCCCAAGGTGTCCCCGGTTTTAAAATAATACCACACCTGGGCCGAAAGGACCGGTTGTGATTTTTTCGCGTCCTTCCTCATTTGCATCCGAAGGGTTAATTCTTCGCAGATTTGTGCTCACGCATATTTTTAATTATTCAAGGGTTAATGTATGCAGTTTTAAAATGCGGATATGGCCCGTTGCGAATGTTGTTTTTTTAGAATCTGTTTCAGTGTGTCATTGAATTTTGTGGAGTGTGGATCTTGCGTTAGAATTGTGTCTTAACAGTTGTAGTTTTAAAAATTAAGCATTATTTATTAGAAATGTGTGTTTTCTTTTGCCACTACGGGGTTATGGAGAAATTTTCCAATCCAGTTTTTCGTCGTCGTCTGGAAAAGTACGATGATGAAAATGCAAGCAATTATAACTTACTGTGTTGTATATAAGAAACCAAAATGAAGAGGGATCGCAGAGAAAATTCTTATGGTAAGTTAATTTTATTATTTATGTATAAGAAGTCTCTGTGCACGGGATTCTTGCTATCGTTGAATTTCCACCGCACTTAATAAAACAACATTGTAAGAAAAGCAGTATTTTCGTCTTTAATTGCATTGTATTTAATAAATAAGTATAATTTCTGCATATCGATAAACATAAGACCAGTACTTTTAAGGCAATGGCCGAAAATTCATCACGTCATTATTATAATATAATTTTATTACGTTCATGACATTAACTCACACATTCGAACGCGTTCCATTTCCAAACTTCAATCTTGCTAAACTAATTTTCGAAATTCGAATCCGCAGATCGCTAGTGATGTACCAGCGGCCATGCATCACGGATAATGATTGGATTCGCCCCGCCCACGTCATCAATCACTGGGCGAGTGACGCGGGGAGGCTGAGGCAATGGCCAGAAAGGAAGACCTCTGACTTCGAAGCGAAGTTTGGGATACGTTTTGACTCTTGTACGAGTAAGTCGATTTGGTTTTTTATATGGTTTTAGTTAAGTGATAGGTGTTACGATTTTTTTGGTATCGATTCCGTTATCTTGGCGGACAGTTTTGCTGAACAGACAACTTTGGCAAAGTTAAGTTTAAATAAGAATTTTGTTTACAAAAGTTTTGCTTAATTAACACAACAGAAACACGTTGTCTTAATACGCATTGAGTTTAAAAGAGAGTACAATAAGCAAAAATATTTTTTTTTTTACCCACAAGGAATTAAAATTGCAAAATCAGGTATATGTATAAACTATTTTCACATAGTAATTTTAAATTATTTTAATGTTTTAATTTCGGCAAACACTAATTTACGATTGAATACGAATTAGTGTGAATATGTCGGCATAGTAGGATTTTGAAAGTCATAAATTGTTTTCGTTAATATTGAAAACACACATAGCTTGTCTGAAAACCGAATTCAGGCCTAATGCAAATCTATCTTCCCGCACTAACTGAATCACTTCCATCCAATCTCATTTCAACCAACTTCATAAAACCTATACGCCCAAAACCACACATAACATTCAATACCTAAAACCTAACAAGAAATCTGTACGTTACAAAGTATAGGGGGGAGGTCTTCCCTCTCTGGTCGGACTGGGGGGTGAACCCGCACCCATTGTGTCTTGTTAGACCCATGGTAATGTCTTGGATGGTTGGATGTAAGTAAATTATGTTTTTTTTCGGCGTGTGTCGAGGGACGCGAAGGGAAAAATAAAAACATGTTTTGTTCGGTAACAGCGGATGACAATGTAGAAATACTGGCTGGAAATAAATGAAAGTAAATGGCTTTTTAATAAAGGTACGTGATAGATGATAGGGATTTTGTTGTCGCCTATACCGTATATGTTAGAATGTGCGCGTGATCTAAAACTTGGTGCTCAAAGTGAAGTACTACACTTCTTTACTATGATTATAGTTTATCATGTTTACCGAAACATTATGCTTTACTTTAACAAGAGGGGTGGAGCTAAATCCCAACTATATAATATTATAAATGCGAAAGTAACTCTGTCTGTCTGTCTGTCTGTCTGTCTGTTACGCTTTCCCGCTTAAACCTCGCAACCGATTTTGATGAAATTTGGTACAGACAATCTTTAGACCCTGAGACAGAACATAGGCTACTTTTTATTTCGAAAAAAAGAAATCCACGCGGACGGAGTCGCGGGCGGCCGCTAGTTCATATATATTACACATAGAAACACCCAGACAGATACAAACAGACATGTTTATGACCACAAATGTTTGTACGGGGATCGAACCCACGACCTTTGGTGTAATAGCCGACTTCTCGACCATTACACCAAACGTATCATATTTCTTTCAAACATAGTTTACTATGTACTATATGTTTATTATATGGTATGTTTGTAATACCTACATAAAATCTAACAACCAACCATAACAAATACGTCAACTATTGTACCTCCAATGTCTTATAGGGAGAAAAATCACCCGCCAGTAATCTCCCTAGGGGGGGCATGAAATTGAGACGATGTAAGAAGATTAGACCAAATGTATTACGTGCCGAAAACTTACCTAGCTAGAGAGATTGGTTTGTAAAGTATTTTTTTTTAATCTAGGAAGATGGTGTTATTTTTCAAGCATTACTAGAGCCGAACCTTGAAAGTTCTTGATATTGCGAGTTAAAATAGTTCATAAAGCATCCAAATAGAACGGTGCTGGCATAATTTTTAGAGCGTAAAAACTTAATCTAGATCCTAAGGTTGTTATAACTTGAATGTTTCATTGACATTGTGAGTGTTTGATAAATAAATAAATAAAATAAATGCCTTGGACTGACACACCAATTGCCTAGCCCCAAACTAAGCCCCAAACTAAGTCATTCATCACACAAACATTTGCCCCTAGCGGGATTCGAACCCGCGACCCTTGGTTTCGTAACCAGGGTTTTTGACCACTCGACCAACGGGCCCGTCTAATAGTTTCGAAAGCACCAAATTTTGTGGAGTGTGCATCTTGTGTTAATGTGTCTTGAGAAATAACCCCACCAGGCCTTAGCAAAAATACAAATAAAAAAATTAGAATATATTTAATGAAATTGTTTTGTTGTAAATATTGATGTTCACTACACAGAAGAAGTACCTATCTTTGAGCTATATACGTAATATACCTCATACCAATAACAACTCAACTAGAACCATACATCTTCGTTACTTCGTTTCTATACCAGTCCGTCGCACATAGGAAGCGGGCGTAAATAAATTGGGGGACTGTGTGGGCCACAAATCTCTCTCGCAATATCTTGGAGAAAAATAAATTCGCAGCGAGCTAGCTACGCGCACCTGATGTAGAGATATGTATATTTGTGTAGGTATATCTACGCGGGGTAAGGCTGTGTTTGTATGGATTTAAGTAAAATATTGCCTAGCCCCAAACTAAGCTCGAAACTTGTATTATGGATGCTATAGAACGGATAGACATACTTCAATACTTTTTTACACATCCATGACTCGAGTACAAATGCCGATGTTTATCACACAACATTTGCTCCGAGCGGGATTCGAACACGCGATTCTTGGTTTTGTAACCACAGCATCTCGGAACACTGCACATTCAGTGATTTCTGACTTTAGTTTAGTTAGATCTGAATGTGTAACCATGATCCAATCTGTCTGGTTCCCCTCTATGGGTAACAAAGGTCTGATGGGAGACGCTTCACTGTAATAACCAAACTTGACTTGCCAAATCCTGGTTCATGCTCAAAGCGGACGCCGCACAGAAACGGGATAAACGCTAGGAAGAAAATGGTTTTAAAGAAAGTGTTAAAAACATTTCGTTCTCTGACAATTTCGTACTTTCCAACAAACTTCAAAAAGAGATAACTATTTTTCAATTTTTTAAAGTCGGAATCTACATTGACTTTTTTGAAGGACGCGATATCGAAAACGTTTTTTATGTGTAGTAAAACGCTAGCTGTAACCTAGATTTCTTCTCAACCAGCAACAAATAGTATAAAAATTCCGCAAAAACCGACCAACATCATACCTACACCCTAATCGGCCGGCTTATCCCGTATTTCCATACATATGAGGCAGGCATCTCCCCACCTCTTTGTAGTTGGCAATTTTTCCTCCAGCCTTTGTCTTCCGTCACTCTTTCGGTTCGGATAAGACTTTTTGCCTCGCCCGGGAACTTTTAGGGGAATACGTTTCTTCGAAGTTTTGGTTTCAATTTGCCTCAGATGGAGGAAATAGAAAAAGGCTTTTGGAAGATGTTGAGAGTTTCGGCCGTAATTAAAAGGAGTTGTTTATCTCATTGAAGGGTGGCTGGTGGCTAGTATTAAGAGCTGTTTATTTGTATACTAGAAAATTCTTTTTGCTATAAACTTCTCTGTAGCAAACATATGATTTCAAAGGATACAGTGGGTGAAGCACTTCTATAAATTCTACTCTTATGATTATTTGCGTTCACACATAAATAAAAGCGGCTAGCCGCAAACAATCACATTTTGACAGCTCATTTCAGTTTAGAATCGGTATTAAAAATACTTTTAAGCCTCGTGTTTCAGTCTATGGATTAAAACATATATATTTAGTATTATAGTACCAATATAAAATAATAGAAATAGTTGTTCTCAGGAGACCTTTTCCATGCTAGTTATTTCCCTATGCTGTAAATCATGATTGAGGTATGTTCTTTGTCAGGTTTTTAATTTTTGATTTGATTTTCTCGTGAAACAATAATAAATGTCTGTCCACGTTTAGACATAACACGATATATTATAATACACCATGATAATGTATATGCTAAACAGTCTTCAGCATAGCCTGATGGTGAAAGCCAATATATCACACGACGTCAGAGCGTGGGGCTGACGCGAAAATATTGCGATGCATCAAAACTGCCAAGGAGCATTGCGAGGAACTTGGCGGGTTTTTTGCCGTGCAAGTTGGAAGATGATAGCGGTTTGATAATGACGAGATAAAAAAGAAACTGCTTATATTTTCATCATAGGAAAAACGCTTGCATAATATTTCCTTAAGAAATAAGCAATAGCTACATGTTTAATCCACTTACTTAATTACGTAACAAATACAGTTTTCTAACATAATAACTGTAGTTCACTAATGAGTATTTATAACAGTAAGGGACGGTTTGACCTCTGGATAAGTGGCTGAGGATATGGCTATCTCGAATGGCTATCATCATCAATGATGTGGTGAAATCGGATCAAAATACTTAGATTACAGAACTGACGGTATATTCCAATCTTAGCTAGTCAAAATAGTGAGCTTGTGTGTGTTGGCCCCGATAAAGTATGTCCATTCTTGCTGTTGTATTATTACGTCTTAAACGCGTTTCTCTTCTAACTTAGACCTTCACAAGTATTCGCAAGGAAACCGAGGGTGGATTGCGTCTTGAAAAATGTAAAAAAACGCGTCCCCAAAGCTCGCACGATGAGTCGCACATCTCACAATATATTTTCATTTCATATCGCGGGGGAGCGGGCGATGATCCCATGGATCTTGGCTCTGCGCAGTTGTGCGTCTATTTTATAATGTTTGTTTAGGAGAATGTGGGTTTTATGTAGTATATCGTTCATGTGAAAGTTTGCCCTTTGTACTTACTCGAGATTTGTAGATTTGTTTGTGTCACATCAATGGTGAAAAATTATCGAATGCCTTACATGACATCATCTACACCTACTAATACTTGAGGCCGCCCGCGACTTCGCCCTCGTGGATTTCGGTTTCCGCACAACATAGTGTTATATATCTTATTGACGTTCAAGACAAATGGGCTATCCAATAAAAAATATTTTTCAATCCGAACCTGGGATTAGCGCGTTCAAACCGATTAAAGCATATAGGTCCAGACCAAATTAAAATTAAAATTGGCATTGTGCGGGAATTAAACTTGCTTATAGTCGGCAATCGACATGTCAACTATATAACACACCAAAACACCAAATCTTTCTTTGCTATTATAAACGAAAGAGAAATTACACAGCCCGCTTTACCTTCAACTTTCTTTATTTATACAACTCTTTAAGCTTCACAAATTTTCCTTCGCAAACAAATTACGTTAGCAGGCGGTATGCTAACCGAAAACAAAATTCAATCCGTCATAACGTCACGTAAGGTACATGATTTTTTATTTTTTCATTCTAGCTTTTATACCGGCAACATTCTTTATGGAGGCCAGGGTACGCTACAACTATGATCTTGGTTTGACCAGCCTTGTTATTACATTAAAGCGTCTGACATTCACATTAGTATCCCTTCTATGCGAAACCAGATATTATTTCAACCATAGTCACAGCTTTACGTGTCTTGTGAAGCACGGAATCATCATTCTAACAGACATCATAATTATCCTAGCGCTTCTCCTAAGATACGCTTCGACTATGATCCAGAATCGACCAGCCCGGTTATTACAATGGAGCGACTGTCGTCTGACTTCTGTAAATCGTACAAGGGAAAAGATCATTTGGATCATAATCGGGATCTACGGCTTAACGTGCCTTCCGAAGAACGGAATCATCATTCTTACAGACAATGAAGTGATTTAAGCCTGCAATATCCTAACTAGACGGGAAAAGCCTACCTACTCAAAAGTTAAAATGTCTCGCGGGATTTGAACCCACGACCTCCGAAGTATAAGAGCTCTCCGCTCTAACCACTACACCAAGTAAGCATTTTACGTAAAGCACACACCTGACTGTTTTTTAAAATCTCTCCTCGCACGGAAAACGAAACTCTCAAACATCTATTGAAAACCCGAAACAGGGGGTGTGTGCCACCCCAACCCCCCGCCCCCTCGTTATTCCACTTCCCTTCTCCCCTTTCTTTCCACTAACTTCGCATCGTCATCCGTATTACTTGGGCCTTAACTTATGTGAGGGTATATGAGATATCCCTATTCAACCGAAATTCGACTTTACACCCCACGATTTAAAGACGAAAAGAGTTTGCAAGAGAAAACCAATTTATAATCGCTATCTGCATGGGATTTTAAACCTTGATGAAGAAGATTTAGAAGTCAAAATGGTTTGGAGGGGCGTAGATCAATTTTGAGATAGTAGTTGGTACTGATTCCTTTGCATTACTTTTTCCTTCTTTGTGGATGTATTTTATGCGAGTTTAAGGTCTTATGTGGATGGTCCTGTGTCGCAAATGTTGATAGCTTTATGTTGGTATGTTGGATTGTGTGCGGCACAAGGATTTTTGCTGAGATTGGTATTTTGATTAAGTTTTAGTTAACAGAACGGGGGAAGGATTCAGATTGCATTTTTTGATAGCACTTTCGTAGGAAACTAAAGTTACTACTTCAATAAAATGCTTTCCAAGTTTGTTTGAAATTTTTGCGTGCCATACGTCGATATCGTGTGGAAGTAAATTTGCATTAAACTTTCTTGTGAATTTCATTGAAACATAGGTACAAAACTTATTTTTCGCTGGAAGATGTTAATTTTAATACAGCGAATTAGAAATTAACATACCTAGTTATAATAATTTAATAGTATCACTAACAGTTTGTAGAAATTACGGTCTTAATGACAAAAAAAACGCCTCTATGGACCGGACCTTGGTCTCGAGGTCCTTTGATTCCTAGGTGGGGCAAAATTTGTGTCGATTTTTTCAAACGTGTTAAGCCAATTAAATACCTACCTTTGTAACGAACACATGATTCCAAATGATGGAGGCCTTTGCCCTGCAGTAGGATATTCATAGTTTTAACACTTTATTTTACTTTACTCTACTCAATTTTTTATTTGCAAAGTGAGCAATGCATTATTTATTTCAATTTTAATAATGTACCTTTGTAAATGTATGACATCATTTACACATTGTCATAACCAAACGGTTTTGATGATTGTTTAAGATGAATTGAGTTAATTAGTAAAAGCCTCAATCAATCTAACTTCTCTTGTTATTTTACGATTCCCTTTGCAATATCATATAATTAGGAAAATATCTATTCAGACCATCAAAATGCAGGCTTAATGATTTATAAAAAGCCCACCAGTCAACATGAGGGATCAGTCCCGCCTCCTTTTACCAGACTTGTTGATCTTTAATGATACAAAAATGCTCACACAATCTCTTGGTGACGTTTACACTTGACGACTTTTGTCTGACATTTTGTTTTGCGAAGACGAAACAAAATGCCAGCTCTCAATCATGTTTGTAGTTTTTCATGCGGCATATGACTATTGCAAAACTATTTGCTAACAACAAATAATGAAGTATTATAAATCAAGTTGACAATAGAGAAAGGGTATAAAGTATCAGCCTAAATTAATGTTCCACTGCAGGGCAACTTAACTTGGGTCACAACACAGTCCCGATTGGTGATCACCAATCACCAATCAGGAACTCGAAATCAACCATCGTATCGATTTTACAGTATAATTATTAAATATGTATTATCATATACATTTTCACCTTTCGGGCATTTTTTGAAACAGTAATGAAAATTGTCTAAAACGTGTGCTGACGGCTAACTACTTGCAATTTTTTATTCAGTGCTCTTCAAGTATTTCCAAAACAAGTTCATTTTTGCAGCATTTTTGAATATTTATGCACTTATGTCTTGTGTGCAGCAGACTTTCGGTCACGCCACAAAGAAAATTCGAAAAGCACAATTCGTTACCAAATATTAACTAATTATATTCTCAAACCATTTGTTGTTTAAAATGTCCCGTAAACATTGGAATCTATAATCTATATGGAATTATATAATCACTTGAATTTAACAGAGAAAATCGCGTCTTATAAATCCGCCTTGAGCCCAATATAACAGGCAATTAGCAGTGATGACAAATA
Organism: Nomophila noctuella; assembly: GCA_958496325.1. Lineage (NCBI taxonomy): Eukaryota > Metazoa > Arthropoda > Insecta > Lepidoptera > Crambidae > Nomophila > Nomophila noctuella. Next base: position 3,414,232 of record OY292494.1, read on the forward strand.
ACTGCAGATATCTGGGGTGAAAATATGAATTAGCCATTACACACTTAAAACATACCCTTATTCCTTCTGTACAGAGTGTATTATCCCATGTCAACGTTTTGCCTATCAAAAGACAATGCAGCTAAGAAAAGATGTTTCTGTTTGCGTAATGATGTCATTAAACAGCGCTGGCCAGACGGGATAATCCGGGAGTGAAAGGACTCGAACAAATTGCTTGTCTACGAATAAATATTGTATATTTGTATGCAATGTGAAGGAAATATTGTTGCGGGAGAATGTTCCGATCTGTTCGAAATTTGCTTATTCCGAACACAATGTGTCAATAGTTGTTTTTTATACAATATAAATTTCTGACTAATGGAATATTCAAAGCAAAAAGGGTTTTTCAATTCCAACCAGTAATTCTTGAGATTAGCGCGTTCAAACAAACATACAAATAAACTCTTCAGCTTGGTAAGTTTAGCGGTCTGTACTCTGTACGCTATTATATTATCTTGAATTTGCAATTTCAATTTTTGTTTAGCCCATATGCTACTAAAATTGACTATTAAAGAATTAAAAACCTTTTGTTCCTTTTTTGTAGTGCAACAAATAATAAAATCATGCAACAAAATAAAAATATGTTACACCTAAGTTATTATTGCATTATTGCTTCAACGAAGTAAAGTAACTTGTTTCTCATATTACTTATATGTTATCATATTAACATTACTAAACTCCACAAACATGTAATAAATATTGATACGAAATTGATTTTTGTATGTTGGTACAAATCCCTAAACAGCAGTGGTGCCGCTGATTGGCCAACAAATTAAGGGTCCGACCCTCATTGGACGCGACCGATCGATTGTTACAATTGGCACCGTACCCTAGATTCTTATTGGAAACAGCAATGTCGATATCATCTTAAATCTACACTAATATATAAAGCTGAAGAATTTGTTTGTTTGTTTGAACGCGCTAATCTCAGGAACTAATGGTACGATTTGAAAAAAATATTTTGAGTTGGATAGTCCATACTACGAAAAAGTGCTTATAGTATAAAAGAAATCCACGCGGATGGAGTCGCGCGCGGCAGCTAGTAGGTAATCTAATATGGAACTAAAGGAGAAATAGCTTTTGTACAAACTGAAAAGTTCACGTTCGATTACATTAAATGAAATAAGCTAAAACTATAGTAAGGTATTCTGAAAGACAATGCCGATTGACTTGTGTTACAGACATCAGAAATCAACAGTGGTATTAGATTTACTAAAATAGATACATGTTACACCCAGACCAGGACAAAGAGACATGGTCATGCACGCACAGAATTTTTGTTCCTCGCGGGGATCGAACCCGCGACCTCTTGGTCTAATAAGCAGCTTCTTGACCATCACACCAAGTGGGTCTTAAAATAAAAATTAAAATTATATTTTGTTTAGAATCCACAGTAGCCTATTAACATACAACCTTACAACCTAAGTCCGCACTTTTTATCTTGTACAAAAACAGTTTCCAACAATAATGTAATTAATCAAAGCAAAATATATATTTAAAGCCTTCTATTTACATAAAACATTATTAAAATTAGCATCATAATTACCATTGCAATTAGTATCGTCTGAAACAATTAATGTTTGGTTTTAAGCCGTATAATTGGACCGACATTATTATAATAATACATTTTGACTGAATAGGTGAACGGTTTGGTTCAAATTAGAATATGAGTGGTTCAAATTGGATTGCAATTAATAAATAAATAAATATTTCACAACATCACATACATTGAACATCACATCATTAATACTTAACTTGTTTATGAATGTTTTAGTCACAATTATGATGATTGTGTAAATGCTTTGATTTTTTGACTTTGACATTAGTATCACTGTTTGTTATGGAAATATCTATGATAAATAGGTAGGTAATCTTTACTTATTTAATGAAGCTGAAGAGATTGTTTGAACGCACTAATCTCTGAAGCTACTGGCTCGTATTGAAAAAAATATTTTTATGTTAGATAGTCCATCCATTTGTCGAGGAAGGCTGCTTTTATATATGTGTGCGGAAACCGAAAAAGTTATTTGTCATTCAACTATTGACTCCAATGATAAGTCTCAGATAAGCTATGAATTGTTTTTTTCCTGAATAACATAATTTTTCCAAGCTCCATTCTTTGTCATAGGCATTGAATTTACATTTGACAAATTGACAACAAAGTTGAACGCAGTATTGAAACATTGTATTCAATTTGTATTTTATTACATCCAAATCCAATATGGCTGCAAGTTTCCTTTCTTATTTCCACATCGCTCGCGACTCACGCTCATAAAATGGCTCCTACACACTTCCAAAATCAATTTTACCCCCAAAAAACGTATCATATTTTCTGCCACCCCACGCAGATAAGAAGACTGAGACAGAATATGTTTTCTGACCAAGTTAGACAAGGACGACATGACAAACAAAAAGTTGTATACGAAAAAACATGGTCGCGAAAAGCTTATAGGGGCGAATCTGAAGTAGGACATTAGTGCACCCTGCATTGAATTTGACTGGAGAAAAATGAATAATAACTTGAGGCAGGGTTATTAAGTTTTACGATATCGTTCGACTTCAAAGATGGGTTTGGATTTTTAAAAAATGATATGCAGTATTAAAGACCAACTAAGTATCAAGCAGTTAAAAAATACAATTGGTTGTTTTGGTGATTTTTCTTATTGGATTTTTGTCCGAAAAAAAAACAAAATTTTCTAGATCCTACTACTATTATAAAGGCGAAAGTTTGTATGTGTGGATGTATGGATGTATGGACACATAGGATATTGGAAATCGAAATCCATGCGGACGGAGTTGCGGGCGGCCGCTAGTTTTAATATATTTTCGAAAGCCTACATACATATATTTTAAAAAGCAGGAAAGTTACAAATAAGTTTTGCTTTGGATTTTGAAGTTTGTTTGGAATTTTTAATGGAGAATCGGCACTTGACCGTATTTCAAGCAGGCAAATTTATATCGCACGAACTGTACATCATGTAGGTACTCTCTGTAGTGGAGTCACTTCATTTAAGTTTATTCATGATTTACCTATCACAGCAGCATGGTATAATACATGAAGTGATCAATTATGAAGAATATTGAACTTGTTAAGCCATCGGTGAAATTAAAATACTTAAATAGGTTTCAAATCATAAAATGGTTTTTATCAATGTTGTGCTATGTTTCTGCTGGTGGGGTTTTAAAGCAGGCAACGCATCTGCGATTCTTGTGCGGTTGCTGATGTCCATAAGCAGCGGTGATCAGTGATCACCGCTCTAGGGTGAGGGTCACTTGATAATGAGTGATCACTGATCACTCATTATCAAGTGACCCTCTAGTTCATTTGCCTCCCTATAACATAAAAAAAATCCATATAATTATCTCACATGTAATAAAAACCTCATTTCCCATTGTCACTAAAATTAGAAGTGATAATAAACATTATAATCACAAACTAATTATAAAGTCAACGCGACACGGACATAATAAAATATCATGTTCAAATTAATGATATTTTCCATAAATATTATGTCTCATAAGTTAATTGCCCTCCTGCCCATCAAAAACACATAAAATCATGAATATTTAATTAAGTTAAAACTGACCAGGCATTCTTTCATGCGTAATGATATAATAAATGCTATAATATGACTTTTTATGTCCGAATAAAAAAAATACCGACTTTTATTGTCAATAAATTGAGGTAGAATTACATATTAAAATGACCCCAGGTCTTTCAGTGGTTCGCTGCAGGTGTGGGGTAAAATGGTGGAACTCGGAAGCTAATGGTTATTTTTTTGGAGTTTTAAATACAAAGATAATAAATTCAATAAATAAATTCTTTGTTTAAACACACCAATTGCCTAGCCCCAAACTAAGCTCGAAGTTTGTTCTATGAAAGCTACGATAGACATACCTACACAAATTTAAAAATACATAAATACTTTTTATAAACAACCATGACTCGAGTACAGATGTCGATGTTCATCACGCAGATATTTGCTCCTAGCGGGATTCGAACCCGCGACCCTTGGTTTTGTAGCCAGGGTATCTAACCATTAGAACAATGGGCCCGTCAAAGGACAAAAGACATTAGTTTAAAAGTAATATTCGTCATTAAAATTATACTAATGGCTTCATTACTATCATCTTTGTCGTCTTGAGGGAGTTAAGGGGCTAGAAAATAGTATTTTTTTAAATTATATATTTAAATAAAAATATTCCTTGGAAGAAAAACGATATATTTCCGAAGAAAATAAGTCTGATTTGAATTCTAAATTTAAACGTAAACAATTGAATAACAAAGACAAAGAAACCGTAAATCAAATTGAAACAATAAACTTGATGAATCAACCAATTACTACGATAAATTCAATGACTTCCAGCTCAAGTAATTACAGGCAATTATTAAAGAAGTGTTTAGCAGAACAATGTGTTAGTGGAAGTATCGATTAAAACGATATCTCGGCATCGGGCTAACAAAGTTACTGGTTGGTACGAATACTCTGAAAAAATGTTAAGGTGTCGACACACAGAGAATTTAATTAAATTAACTTTTTTATTTCGTATTTTTCTCATGAAATGTAAGAAGTGTAATTAGGACATTAAACTCAAACTAAAATATTCTACATTTAAATAGGCTTTATAGGAGCATTTAACAATGAATCGCATTTATTGATGAATAATATACGAACATTACAAAATAATGGACCTACAGGATTGAGAGAAGTTGGGAACTTTATATTTTTGCCGAACTAATAAGTGTTGGAATGCGTTACCAGCATACGTGCTTCATACAGTATTGCGGTCTGATATGGCGATGCCAACCAATAGGATACGACTTTGGTACCGCATCCATGTCATGTCATGGCAATTAGGGTTCTCCTTCTTGCTTATCATCAGAAAGATAGGAGTCAATATACCGTGCCAATATGTGTACAAAATAAAAATCTTAGATATTGCACCTTTACCTACGCACCCACACCTTCACTACAATTAAAGCCCTACATAATTCCATCTGGAAACACAACTCTACCCGGCCCTATTTATTTCCCAACTTAATGGGCAGCGTATTCTTACGTCAACAAACCCTAAATGAACCAATTGACATACCTGTGACATTCTTACAAGTTAAAACGATGTGACTATATAGTTCTCTCACGCGCTCATTTTGTGCCCTAAAACTTATTACCTGTCCAATTCTTCGTTGAAACGCGACTATATCCTTTCCTATTTATTTCCCCAACTTAATGGGCAGCGTATTCTTACGTCAACAAACCCTAAATTAACCATTTGACGTGTCAATTGGAGGATTTGGAAACGGCCCGTCACGATTTGACACGTGTGTAGCCGGCATAACGTTGCGTGTTATAACAGTTAGCTATCAGATAAGTCGCAGCCGTTAACATCGCCGCGGTTCACAATTAACCATTCAGATTGTCAAGATAACCGCTCGATGCAAATTAACCGAAAAAAATTGGCCAAGTGCGAGTCGGACCCCCGCACTGAGGGTTCCGTACAAATTCTATTTTTGACGTATTAAACAAAAACTACTCACTAGATTTCGTTCAAACCAATTTTCGTTGGTAGTTTTTATGGTAATGTAAATTATGTATTTTTTTTAGTTTTATCATCCTCTTATTTTAGAAGTTAGAGGGGGGGGGACACGCATTTTTCCACTTTGGAAGGATCTGGCACGCAAAGTATTCACTTTAGAAAAAAATGATGTTTGAAACTTAAATACCATTTTTTAAGACCTATCCATTAATACCCAACACATATATGTTCAATGAAAAAAAATATTTTCTGTTTCAGTTATAACTATGGGGACCCCCATTGTTTTATCATTTTTTTCTATTTTTGTGTAAAAACCTTGTTGCGGTTCACAGAATACATCCACGTACCAAGTTTCAACAGTATAGCTCTTATAGTTTCGGAAAAAAGTGGCTGTGACAGACTGGTGGACAGACAGACAGACAGACAGACAGACATGGCGAATCTATAAGGGTTCCGTTTTTTTGCCATTTGGCTACGAAACCCTAAAAAGTGGGAAGGGTGATCCGGGTGTGAGCGTTGCGGGTTCCGTAGGATGTTAAAGCTTTTTAAGTTAGTGGATAATTATGAGAAATATGGAGTTATTATCACATAGGCAAGAGCCTTTATTAATATTGTTCTTTTTTATTAGACAATTTGAGGAAACGTTTTTATGTGGTGTGGTATAATAATCTGCTTATCTGCTGTGACATAAAAACTTCAAAAACATGACTAACCTTTTACTGAAATCAAGTTACTCTCCCTCTCCCACTTACAAATAATCTTATTTAGTCATTTAGTTGACAGATCATAATGTGATTAACCGCAGCCTTTTCCAGAAACACTTTTTCAGAAACCATCAGAGCAATCAAAGTTCTGATATATGATCCATTTTCAGTTGTCTACTTACCACTTATACACTACCATTTTGTCTAACACACACAACCAAGTTTTATTCTGCTGTAATGCTAAAATGAATAAGAAGTTAGTATTTGATACCTTTCGCAAACACGGATTACGTATGCCAGGCCACCACATTTATGGACAACGGTCAAGCTTTTCCCACTACCCACAGAACCCCACACGAACACGTTAAAAGTGGTTAACGCACAGTTACGGCGGGTGTTAGATTCTTTTAGACGTTTTTGTAGTAATTTCGAATGGGTTCACACTGCGTATCACATATATCTATTTGCATAGGTAATTTAATGTATTTTTTGTGATAATTAATTGGTCGCTTTTTTGTTACAGGTGTTTTGGGAACCTTTTATACCGGATAATAGAGATGGTGGCGATATAAACTGATTGTAATGAGTTTAATGGTTTCAAAATGTATTTAGATGAAGCTTGTGCAACAGTAATGAATAATGAATATGAGACAGCATCATGTATGTGATCTGACCTGAATATACAGTTGCATGACGATCTGTGGCAGAATCAGGTTTAAATTAAATTGAAAGGCAGTGTTTAAAATCAATTGTATCATTGTAAGTTATGGTATAAGTATCTATTTTTAAGCATTTTCCAAATATTGTTAACCTTAATCTATGAATAATTAAAATAAAAAAATTTAAACCATGTTAAATAAATATTTGTTGCAAAAAATGTATAATTCTTTACCCCATATTTTTTGAATGCCTAGCATGATACAACCCTGGGTAATATGACTTTTGAATGAACATTACTTTTATTCTTATAATTACGGTTCCTTCTTATCTTCCTAGTCTGAAGTCACGACTACACAACGACCAATAAATAATACCCTTCCGGCCATTTTTCGACCATGGCGGCCGATCTGACGATCAGACAGGTCCGTCGGATATTAAGTAGGTAGTGCACAAGTAAGTGGGCCAGCAAAGGTGCACTCCCTATTCCCTTGCTCTCACACTTCGCTGGGACAGTAACCTGACACGACCACAGATAGATCAGGCACAAGACCAACAGTCCGAAGCACGAAGGAGTTCAAGATGAAATCATTCGGTCACCCATCCGATGACTGGCCTTTGCAATAGTGGCTAAACTTTGCAATCGCAGGCCGAGCGCGCTAACCACTGCGCCATCGAGCTCCTCAAAGGCATATTAATGATATCATAAAATAAAAAAACATTGCATCGCCCAGCAATTTATAATTCATTTAATGGACCTTCTATGCATTATAATGCAAAATGCATCCTCTCGAGCCGTAGATAACATCTCAATAATACCGTGGTATGTTTTTTCAATAAAAATATAATTTACAGCGTACAACCAGTGGCGAAGTTATTACACATTTTAATTGAAATACCTGTAATTCTGATTATTTTAATTTTAATATGGCATAATTCTTTACTCCTGGTCGTAAAATTCGCAGTTTAGATAAGATAATTGAATTGGCTATATTTCCTTTTGTAGCTTTTATGTTACAAGCATATATGTTCATAGTAATAAATTTGTAATTAGTATAATGTTCTTTTAAAGGAGGAGGACCTGTTTGTGATCAAATTATTATGACAGATGAAAAATAAACAAACACAGGCTTCTTTTTCCTTTAACATGATGTCGATATGATTTACGCTCATATTCTATTTTGAATGAGCCTCTTTACAACCTCTTAAGATAACTTGAGTAAAACAACTCCTAAACCTTTTAGGGTTCTGTTGATATATTAGAAATTATAAATTTTGCCAAAGTTTCTTTTAAAACATGGTCCAAAACAAATATAATACTAATGCATGCCCTTTAAAAGGTTAAATCTTGTACGATCACAAATCATACTTGTGAGAAAACCATACACAAATTGAACCCAGGACCCACCTCCAAGTATAATAAACCATTAACCATATGAGTATATAAATAAACAATTAGCAGTAATATACGATGATGTTCATAAGACTAGCTGGCTTCCTGTGATGCTATCAGTTCGGAACTAATTGCAGACAATACCTAGGGAAAAATCTAGAAGCTTCGTTAAGACCTGATCATTAGAGTTTATTGTCAAGATTGTGAAGAAGTTTACTCATTGAAGGTAATGAGTTCATCACTAAAATAAAAGGTGTGCCGCTATGAACGCAAAAATAAAATATAAGTAAATAAATAATAAATATTTCACAAATATACTTAAATAGATACGTACAACTCCTAGACCACCTAGAACGCCTAGACCGCACACCAACTTTTCTCCTGTCCCGCATCGAACCCGCGACCTCTTGGTGGGCAACTTCTTGATCATTACACCAAGCGGGTCGTCAAAATATATTTTGTATAGAACTTCGGTCACGTTTTTTTCGGCTTGGTGTTAACACATCAAATAAATAAATAAATAAATGCCTTCGACTAACACATCAATTGCCGAGCCCCAAACTAAGCTCAAAGCTTGTACTATAGATGCTAGGAAACAGATAGACATACTTAAATACTTTTATAAACATCCATGACTCTTTTATAAACATCTTTGCCCCAGCGGGATTCGAACCCGCGACCATTAGTTTTGTAGCCAGGGTCTCTGACCACTAGACCAACGGACCCGTCAATTATTCGCCACCATAACTGAAACTCAGCTAGTGATACAAACATACTCTATTTAAACAAGTATAAAAGTTATTTAAGTTACAATTTTAAATGACCATTGTCTTTTTATAGCCTGATTACGAAATAGATTGTAAAAATATATTAATCAACAGAGAGTTATAGGAGTATGAACGAAATAAATTGTGCATGATATCATAAACATGGCAAACATTATAAAACTTAACTTTTACGATTTACCAAGTTAACTTTTATTTATTGTGGAAACATAACTGTCAGGTGTTGTAAAGAACTGTTGGTCGTGTGGTTAGCTTAAACATAACTTATGAATATTCATACTTATTATGAGCGTTTGATCGTTGGTCTAATGGCTTAAGTTCATGGCAGTGATTTAAGAGTCGTGAATTTAATTACAGATAGAGTTTCATTTGTGTATATTACAAGTGAGAATGTAGCAAACAGAGGTGAAACATAAGTATTTCTAGTACCTACAGTGAGACAGCAATTTAATGTAACTGAAAGAAGCGTACAATTTTTTGCAAGTTTTCCGAGGCTCCGAGGCACAAAAATGTAAGTACCTACAACACAAAATTCGAAATTCCCGATTAAGAATATGAATGTGAAATTTCTAAATACTCTCATAGCAAGGTAAGACAGAAATCAGACACAAGTAACAAAAAAGCAGTCTAGAACAGAAGCGTGTAATATCAGCCCAATTTCAAATCATGGTCCAACAAATCAAGAAACAAAATGAGCCTAGGTCCCTTTTTTCTCGCGCATAGACAGGCCCGTTGGTCGAGTGGCTAGAGACCCTGGCTACAAAACCAAGGGTCGCGGGTTCGAATCCCGCTAGGGGCAAATGTTTGTGTGATGAACATCGGCATTTGTACTCGAGTCATGGATGTTTATAAAAGTATTTAAGTATGTCTATCCGTTCCCTAGCTTCCATAATACAAGCTTCGAGCTTAGTTTGGGGCTAGGCAATTGGTGTGTTTGTCCAAGGCATTTATTTATTTTATTTCATTTATAGAAACCCCTACTCCCTAACCTAGGTGGTTACGCCAGGGGGTGCCTAGGGAAGATGACTCAAGGTACGAAGTCATCCATAGACATGCCATGGGCATCCTATAAAAAGTGTCAAACCTGGGTCCTCTGCCACAGCCATTTACTATAAAACGCGACCACTACACATTGTCATGCCATTATACCTTGTTAACTAAGCCACTTAATTATAATTTTAATAACAACACAGCTAATAACTAGTTCGAATCAAATTTAATTTCGAAGCTTATCGGGATCTAACTATTTATTATATTCAAAGCTAAACTACGGGTCATAAAATTATAATATCAAAATTAACAGGGACCGACAAAATGTCCCTTCAATATTAACAGTTAATAAATGATAATAAGCCGGTGCAAGCCGGAATTAACCAGTTTCTATTAACTTTTAGTTGGAACAATGACTATTAATTGAGAGGGATAGTTTGTTTTAATTCATTATACTCGTAGTTAGCAAGAGTTTATGTTAAAACAATGAGATGTTTAAGTCTAGTGCTTACAACAAAAAACTCTGGGCCCTTTCATAAAAGCATAAAAGCAATTATTTACTTCAAAGATGACCGAAAATTCCATAGTAAATGCTATTTAATTCACCATCATCAGATCATTCACGTCCCCATACATGCTTTCCCTATGGATGGATAAAGATAAAGATATTTAATTTTATTCAGAAAATGTACAACAACTTAAAAAACACCTAGCGATCTTAGTAAGTATTATTAACCACTGCTTCCAGGACCAAAGGCTTTTAATGTGCCTTGCGAACCACGGAAGAGATTGAGATGAATTTTTTGGTCACCCATCCGACGACCAGCCTTTGTGAAAGTTGCTTAACCTCCATATTTATCTAATTCCACCTTATCGCCATTTAGCCTCGAGTAGGTAAACTTTTCGAAGCCGATTTTAATTTTCATAGCTTTATTCTTTATCAATTATAAGCTTTGAACAACGCTTTAGGCGGCACTCGAGCGAATACAGTTACGCTGTTCACACTTACACGACTAAATAATTCTGAGCCCGAAGTGTATAACTGTATAACTAGATTTTTAATTTTATAAGTATTACAGTGATTAATAAATAATGATGTATTTATGTGTGATATTAAAGATCATTAATTAAATTAAAATCATATTTAAGAACCATTAACCATAATATGAGTATATAAATAAACAATTAGCAGTAATATACGATGATGTGCATAATGACTTAGCTGGCTACCTGTGATGCTATCAGGAAGGAACTAATTGTAGACAATACCTAGGGAAAAATCTAGGTGGCTCGTTAAGACCTGATCATTAGAGTTTATTGTGAAGAAGTTTTCTCATTGAAGGTAATGAGTTCATCTTCTATACTTATAATAAATCTGTAGAGAGGTCAATTATGTACATGAAATATATTTTCAAAATAACTATCAGGGGGTGATGAGCGATCGATACTGATGCCAAAAATGCTATCAGTAAAATTTTTGTCTGTCTGTCTGTCTGTCTGTCTGTATGTTCCTTATAGAAACAAAAACTACTCGACGGATTTTGACGAAACTTGGTATAATTATTCTTTATACTCCTGGGCATATTATAGGATACTTTTCATCACGCTACAAACAATAGGAGCAGAGTAGTGAAGGAAAATGTTGGGAAAACGGGAGAAATTCCTCCATTTTTAAAGCTTCTGTCGCGTGTGCAGCCTTAATGGTTAAAGTTACATAGAAATCATGTAAGACGGAAATATTCTAAATAAAATTGCCTAAAAAATATAGCTTGACAGCATAATATATCTATCTTTTACGGTTTACTCACAATAACCCGTGTAACTGATCCAGATAGGTTTGAACGCGCTAATCTCAGGGACTACTGGTAGGCTAGCCAAGATGCCACTTTGACGAATTCGCCATACGCTTTCGTCGCGAGTTATAATATGTATTGCCAACCCGTACACGAACTGCATAATCATATTTATGTGAGCGGGATGGAGATATAAGTCGCTACGAAAGCGGGGCGAATTCGTCAAAGTTGCTAGCCTATCAGGTTCGAATTGACAAAATCTTTTGAGTTGGATAGTCCACTTACCGTTTGTCAAGGAAGGCTTCAAGCTATCTATAGTAACACTGTGTGCGGAAACCGAAACCCAAGCGGACGGAGTCGCTGGCGGCCGCTAGTTAATAAATAAAAGGTTTGCCGCTTTGAACGAAAAATGAATGTAAAAAACCCGCAACCTTTAGGTCTAATAGGGAATTTCTTGATCATTACATCAAGCGTGTTGTCAAAATGTATTATTTTGTGTAGTTATGTGTTTACAAACACAGACACTACAATAAATACTATAAACTACTTTTAAATACTCAGAAATATACTATACTTAAGAGCTAGTTACCTTTATTTTTTAATACTTAGTTTAGAAATTAAGTTATGATGTCTCTGATCTTAGATTAGATTAGACTTGACCAGCGTTGCCATTATGTAAGAGTTTTTTGTTAAGTTTTATACTAGTCTGCTCTGTCTGATACAAGCATTATGCTAAGTCGAGAAGTCGTCGAGCTTGTAGCGCTATGTACTGTATTTTTGGAAATAACGATTTATTTTTATTATTATTTTGTTTACGTCGTTTTTTCTCAGTCTAATAGACACTTGTCAAGTACGGCCACTTATTATTATTATTATTAGTTTACCTACACCTAGCCGAAAAAACGCGTTTGAAGTTCGGCGTGACTACGCCTGCAATATATTTTAAATGGAAGATGACACACCATGCCAAAATTACATCGCTTAATATAATATTAATTAATAGTAAATCAATTGCCACGGGCGGTCGCGTATTTTCAACATGGTGGGTTTCTACACAAAGACTTTGGAACTATCGAGAAGAAACGGCAAAATCTGAATCGCCTTTACAATGACAGAATATTTTACAATATTGGTTTACTACAATCAATGAGCATATTCTTAGTAGCTCCTTCAGTAATGAATTCTTATAAATTCTTTGGACAAACGCACCAATGCCTAGCCCCAAACTAAGCTCGAAGCTTGTACTTGTAGGGATTCTAGGGATACGGATAGACATACTTAAATACTTTTATAAACATCCATGACTCGAATACAAATGCCGATATTCATCATACAAACATTTGCCCCTAGCGGGATTCGAACCCGCGACCATTAGTTTTGTAGCCAGGGTCTCTGACCACTAGACCAACGGACCCGTCAATTATTCGCCACCATAACTGAAACTCAGCTAGTGATACAAACATACTCTATTTAAACAAGTATAAAAGTTATTTAAGTTACAATTTTAAATGACCATTGTCTTTTTATAGCCTGATTTCGAAATAGATTGTAAAAATATATTAATCAACAGAGATTTATAGGCCTATGAACAAAATAAATTGTGCATGATATCATAAACATGGCAAACATTATAAAACTTAACTTTTACGATTTACCAAGTTAACTTTTATTTATTGTGGAAACATAACTGTCAGGTGTTGTAAAGAACTGTTGGTCGTGTGGTTAGCTTAAACATAACTTATGAATATTCATACTTATTATAAGCGTTTGATCGTTGGTCTAATGGTTTAAGTTCATGGCAGTGATTTAAGGGTCGTGAATTTAATTGCAGATATAGATTGCGGAAGACCAAAAAAGAGATGGATGGATTGCGTGATATGGACGTGAAAGGAGTGAATGTAGAGTTGACGGCTGATAGGAGTGAGTGGAAGCAGAAGACGTGTTGCGCCGACCCCGCCTAGTGTGGGATAAGGGCAGGAGGATGATGATGAATTTAATTGCAGATATAAATTTATTTGTGAATGTTGCAAGTGAGAATGTAGCAAACAGAGGTGAAACATAATTATTTCTAGTACCGACAGTAGTTCTAGTAGAGACAGCAATTTCATTTAATTGAAAGAAGCATAAAATTATTTGCAAGTTTTCCGAGGCTCCGAGGCACAAAAATGTAAGTACCTACAACACAAAATTCGAAATTCCCGATTAAGAATATGAATGTAAGTGTAAGTGTGTCATAGCAAGGTAAGACAGAAATCAGACACAAGCAACAAAAAAGCAGTCTAGAATATGTCAGCTTTGTGTGCTCTTAGTAGAGAAGCGTGTTACATCAGCCCAATTTCAAATTACGGTCCAACAAATAAAGAAACAAAATAAGCCTAGGTCCCTTTTTTCTCGCGCATAGAAACCCCTGCTCTCTAACCTAAGTGGTTATGCCAGGGGGGTGCCTAGGGAGGATTACTCAGGAAACGAAGTCATCCGTAGACATGGCATGGACAGCCTATAAAAAGTGTCAAACCTGCATCCCATGCCAATACCTACTATAAAACGCAACCACTTCACATTGTCATGCCATTATACCTTGTTAACTAAGCCACTTAATTATAATTTTAATAACAACACAGCTAATAACTAGTTCGAATCAAAGGACAACGGCAGAATCCCATGTATTTCCAGTACCACATAAAGACTTAGCGTTCCAAGAAGTGAATACTAGAAAATCAATCCTCTAATGATGCTTATCAAAAAATGTAATGGTAACATATTTTTTAAAGCTGGGGATAAAAAGATGATTTCAAACATAACCTCCAATGCAACTTTTACATTATCCACAGAATTGCCATTTCCCCAAATGTTACTAAGGCTTTGACCATCTGACTGTCACTTTGAAATGTAAGCAAAAATTGACCTTATTGCCATGGAGTATATTAAATATCCGAGCACCGACATCTATTGGTCTAAAATGTCAATAGTTCTGTCCCAAATAATGCCAACGTCAAATTCGTTCTCCAGATGGCGTTATAAACAGTTTTTAAACCTGTCAAATTGAAGTGTACTAAATATGAGCCCCAATGATATTTTTTTAAATATCATTGATGACCCTCCATTGTTATTGCTTATTATTTTGTATAACATTGCGCAAACTAATATAAACCTGTAGGGTGGAGGAACACCTTAGTGGTGGTTAAGCATTTTTATGATAGATCAACGTACAGTCACTGCTTTTTCAAAACAAATAAAACAAGGAGGAAAATAAAGACCAACATCATTATGTAATAATTATTATTTATTTCTCTAAAATAATATTATGCTTCTCTTCTTTGTAAGATAAAAGATAAATCGAGCGCTGAACAATATTGAGAAGATTTTCATTCGAGTCTTATTGGACATGACGATGTATGCGTGATAGGCGCGCATATTTCAATAATCACCGCATTAGCAAGTTCCCACACTAAATACTAAAACATTCTGGTATATATTAGAAAGTCCTCACAAATAATCGCACAAATCACACTCGAAGAGTCCCTTTTCGCAGAATAGCTGACAGCGCAGGAGCAAAGGTGCTCAACCTACACACATCTATTGTAATATTATTATATTACATTTTTATTATTGTATACAACATATTTATTATTGTATGTATCTGCGTGCTCAACTGAAGGCAAATCATTTGACAAATCATAACACGGCAAATATTGTGAACAAGAATGCAATAAAGATTATGAAAATGAATATTAATTGACCGATGTCTTTCCGATCAATTTTGACACATTATCAAACATAAACTAAAGAGTCGCTGTTCAGATAACGTCAAATGCGTTCTGTTTTTCCATGTTCGATGACCGGCGTTTTGTTTCTGGGATTTTATAAGATAATACAATCAAGGATTTCCGGCTATTCCCAGCTTCTAAAAATCTACTTCAAATTGAAAAATGTTCGTCTCATGATTACCTTTAAATCCTATATAGTTAGTTCTGGGAACGCTTAGTTTTACGAGTGGTACTCAGTTTGCCGTTCTCCTTTAATTTCGAAGCTTATCGGGATCTAACTATTTATTATATTCAAAGCTAAACTACGGGTCATAAAATTATAATATCAAAATTACCAGGGTCCGACAAAATGTCCCTTCAATATTAACAGTTAATAAATGATAATAAGCCGGTGCAAGCCGGAATTAACCAGTTTCTATTAGCTTATAGTTGGAACAATGACTATTAAATGAGAGGGATAGTTTGTTTTAACTCATTTTACCTACTCGTAGTAAGTTAGAGTTTATAAATGTTAAAACAATTAGATGTTCCATAAATGTAGGTAATTCTTGGGGTAATGAATTGGGTTTTTCTCCTCTTAAAACATGACCCCGACTTCCACAATAACTGCCACTCGGTTCAAGATGATTATCATCAGATCATAATCGTCGCCATCGAGATGAAACTTTTTGGTCACCCATCCGACGACCGGCCTTTGTGAAAGTTGCTTAACCTTTATGTATTGCTCCTACATATTTATCTTATTCCTCCTTATCGCCATTTCGCCTCGTGTAGGTAAACTTTTTTGAAGCCGATTTCAAAAAATTATAGCATTATTATTTATCAATTATTATAAGCTTTGAACAACGCTTTAGGCAGCACTCGAGCGAATACAGTTACGCTGTTCACACTTACACGGCTAAATAATTCTGAGCCCGAATTGAATGAATGTATAAGTACATTTTTAATTTTTATAAGTATTGCCATGATATTAAAAAAAAAACTTTTTTTGTGAGATATTAAAGATCGCAACTTAATTGTACGTTTCTGATACTTATTAATTTCTTTTTGTACGATTTTCTGACACTTTTTTGTTTTTTACAGGTTGGTACGCAAAGGGACAGCTTTGCTGTGAAACCCAGTGGTCTATGGGTTCTAGAATTCTTCTTTAAGTTACTAAGGCCCTCAACTTCAATATCAAAAACAAATGTCTATCAACGTACCCACATCCAGAAGGGCAATATAATTACGGACATCAATTATTATATTTAAAAAATAATAATAATAAATCATTACAATTTCTTCATTTATATTATGACACATAAGGCAGAGAACAATCTCACTCCTGAGGATGCAGAAGACCGGGCAAAGTGGAAGAAGTTAAGCTGGAAAGCGGACTCCAGCACTAGGCTGTGAAAACGCTAGGACGAAAAAGAATAATTTATTTTTTATGTGTTATAAAGGCTCTACCGCGACAAAAATTTGTGGATTGTCGCAATGAGCTGGGACTAATCTAGTATCCAGATTGCACACCGTGAGGAGGAGTGAAGGAATAAAAACTACACGGTTAAATCCTCAGCTCTATGTCTTTTATATGGTGTCAACTGTTTTATCTTCCGTCAACTCTCTCTGCTAAAATACGTCTTGTTATAATATTGTAAAATTACTTTCCTATGAAATATAACTGCCTCCGTGGTGTAGTGGTTAGAGCGCTGCGCTCAAAAAACTACGAACTCGGAGGTCGTGGGTGGGTTCGAATCCCGCGGGGAACACTTTCACTTTGTGTTGGTTTTCCCAGTTTGGTTAGGACATTGCAGGCTTGAATCACCTGATTGTCCGATAAGAATGATGATTCCGTGCTTCGGAAGGCACGTTAAGCCGTTGGTCCCGACTATAATCCAACTGGTCTGGTTTCCCTTGTGGTTACGGAGGTCAGACGACAGTCGCTCCATTGTAATAACCAGGCATGTCAATTCAGGATCATAGTCGCAGCGTACCCTCGGCTCCAAGGCAATGGCCGAGGAATGCAACCGGGAGAGGCGCTAGGATGATGATGATGACTTTCCTATGAAATATATGTAAATGCTCTGCTATCAGGTTAAGCAGAACATTTATTTCATAAGTAATAAAGTAATCTTACAATATTATAATAAGACGTATTTTGGCAGAGAGAATTGACGGAAGATAAAAATACTACATAAACAATTAACAAACTACTTGGCTTCCTGAAGTTTTATACCAAGTTTATGAATACAATAAATCTTCCTACTCGATTGTGTTAATAAACACACTTACAACGTTTTACGACCGTCCAACCAAACCCCGCTATCGCCAAAGCTTATCTCAATCCGGTGAAACTTTCAACAGAAAAAAAAACACGGAATAGTTAAAATTTCAAGATGGCCGATAAACGATTAGGATCGTGAGTAATTCTCAACATTCTGAACAAAAACGGAACCGCACGGTGGCACTAAATTACTTGTTTTACTCATAGATTGGAACCGTTAGGAATGCCCGCGTCATACTTCGAACCGCTGTGAAATTGGCACTCAAATTTGAAGCAACAGTCGCTTCTTATAGCAGTGACAGCGTGTTAAAAAGTACGTCATGTGAAACGAAATAATGCAGCAGTTTTCGGATGTCGGGGCATGTTTAACTATTCAAATCTATGGTTTTACTTGTGAATATTTATGAGAGTTTAGTATGATAATGCATGTGCAGTGAACGCGTTAATTTGGGCATTTCAACGTTTTATCCGGGGGTTATGAGCTTTCCAATGATTTTGGGGTGATAATTGTGGACGTTTTAGTGTGAAATAGTTTTAAACACACATGTTGGGGAACTGTGGTAGAATGGATTTTAATTATTGCTCGTTGATTTTGTGTATTTCGTTTTGTCTTTGGTAGTGTTTGGATCAAAGAACTTTAAATAAATCATTTAAAAGAATAAATTTAGTAAAGAAATATTTTTGATTTACCAATATCTACGGCAGCACCAGCATTCATAATTTAATGCTTTATCAAATAAATGCTGGCCGGAATTTAAACATAGGACACCAATATCATACATGCTAACACATTCTATTAACCTAAATCTAGCTCTTTCTAGACCATAATCTATAATCATCTAAGATTTTAAAAAGTTGTAGGAGAAGCCAATAAATTACAAGTTGTCGTTTTTCGTCTATAATAACTATCCTTTCTATCCCTTATCAGCATAGAAGACGTTAATATGCTAATCATGTTAAGTTACACAACAAAATATTATAACATATTATACTTTTCACAATATTTAAGACATTTAGCATTAAGGATCTAATTTACTTTTAAACTTCATTTTGGGTAATTTTAATAATCTGTTTCATACCATGATTTTTAATTTGCACACAAAAGCTTCCAAACATCATTCAAAAGAAACCAAATAAAAAACACAATGAGTATTAACGTCTTTTCAAATTACAAAAGACAATTATTAAGGAAATTAACGTCATTTAAAACAAAAATTAAATCGTCAGCGAACAAAGTTTAGAGTCGCATGTGAACAATTGTAGTCGAAATTAGTTAATAACGACGCATGAAGATTGCAATCGACAAGATTCTTTCCTAACAGAACGTTTGTCTTACAAGTAAAGCCGTAGTTTTGTGTTAGCGGTGATTTAAGTACTCTTTTTGATATTTCAGCAACTATTGTTTTCCTTTCATCAGAACCGCAAAGCTTGTGTGGTTCGTCTAGAATGCGGTGTTTAACTGACAGGTCAAATCACTCACTTTTATTAAACGTCAAAAACGTAAGCCTCAAGGAAAACTGTTTGCAACAATATGATATGACGTCATTAGTGTCAAATCAATACTTTTTAGTTCAAATAAACTTTTCTTACTTGTTAAAAGCGCAACAGTAACTGAAACAATGACATAATTATGTGCTTATTTTTTTAATGTTAATTTTAATGTAAGAGTTTCATAATTTATTTTAGATGCAGTTAAATACTTAAGTGTCGTGTTTCTTTCATGAAGAACGAAATGAAAGAAACACGACACTTTGGCCTGGCTGCTTTAGAATTGCAGGGCAGCTACATATATATAACTAGCGGCCGCCCGCGACTCCGTCCGCGTGGATTTCTTTTTTTCGAAATAAAAAGTAGCCTATGTTCTGTCTCAGGGTCTAAAGATTGTCTGTACCAAATTTCATCAAAATCGGTTGCGAGGTTTAAGCGGGAAAGCGTAACAGACAGACAGACAGACAGACAGACAGAGTTACTTTCGCATTTATAATATTAGTTGGGATATATATTAAGTCATGTATGTGATGATGTATGTTATGTGATGTATGATAGATAAACTAACCTATGTTTGAAGTATTAATCAAGAGCATAAATAATAGATTGTATTCATAAATTAAAGTTAGTCAGAATTAGCTGTTCTCTAATTAGTGTTTCCGATCCTTCCTACAGACGATGATGATGTAGCTCTTGCCTATTTTGGCGCGCAAAGTGACTGTCTTCAGGTCTTTGCATATACGTATTGGTATGATAAACTTGGGTAATAATGCACGAGTAATGAATGACACATTTTTTTTTAACCGTCATAATAGCAAACATGTTACAGATGAAATTCACAATTGATTCGTGGTGAAAATTACCCACAATGTCATAGTTAGCTGTAGCCATATTTTCTTCAAAACAATTGCAACAAAAAAAACTCTAAAGTCACTGAACCCGCTCCGCTCAAACCCAAACCGCATCTCCTCAGCAATTTTAAAGGTTTAATTGATGCCTATAATTAAAGCAGTGGTCGAATGCACTTAAGTGACCAGGTCGCAACATGGTGATAATAGTGATAATGAGCCCGTGCCGGTGACATGATTATCATGACAGGATAATTACAGCTAGAATGTCAGTTTACTTCGAAATACTTGAGACTGAGGTTGTCCACTTGAAGCTCCTAATTTTTGAGCACCCGCTATTTGAGCATTAGATTTGACACTTTAAGAACGTGGAGACTGAACACTAGCGCGACCAATCGTTTATTTAATTATAATGAATTTAAGATAAAAAGATCGACTTGACTCGTACTCTCTGTAGTGCACAAAAAAATAACATTTTCGAATTTATAAAAGTGACTTATAACATTGTTCATCATAAGGTAGTCATAATCTGAAATATTGCTAAAAGCGGCCACTTTAAGCAATACTTTTGATTACGACTATCTTTGCGTAAGAAAAGTTTAAAAAGAAGATTTCTTAAAATAACAAATATTTTGAAATGTATACTTTATTACTTTACAGAGCATTTTTAACTAAATAACTTAAAATTGCAATTTAAGAAAAACGAATGCGTTATTTATAATATTGCTGACTGCCCGATTTTGCACCGATGATAATTTTTGGCAAGCCTGTTTGACATTTTTGGCGAGCCAATAATTTGAATAGGTGCTCAAGTTACGGGGGCTCAAATGTTGGGTGCGTAAAGCGGATTACCTCTAAAAATTGAAAAGCAAGATTTAAATTTTAGTCGTACTTTTAACGATTGTGTAAACGTAAAAAGGTGTAATTATCAGCATGTAAGTTTCGACGGATTGGTAAGTTTGCGAAGGATTTCTCAATCACATAAGTAACAGTTATATCTGCTATTTCAAAATAGCTTTAAGTGGTATGATGATTGATTTGGTGGGATGTCGTCAAGTGGACAGTTCGGTCCTACTAAACACCAATAATTCTAACAACTACTGATCAAAATGTTCATGTGCACAGAACATTTTTTTCAGTAATCAGTATTTATTCACCAAAAAAATAAGTTGGGTTTGAAAGTATTGAGCCTGGGATATGTTAAAGATATTTAGTGCTATAGGTTCTCTTAAATTAAATTAAAAAAAAAGAAAAGTAAAGAATATAACAAAATTATTCTTTAACTTATTATTCTGGTAAAACTATTAGCAGATGTAGCAAGCAAAACATATGTGGACGATAAAATAACTGTTGGATGCGTTTAATAAAGTCAATGATGACTACACTTAATCCTTTAATCATCAGGCATAAAGAGATGCTGCAAGCGTAAGAGAGATATATTATGGGAATATAGGCGAGATCCAAGTGACGTAAATAAAAATAAATTTCAGGAATACTCAAGAAAACTAAGGAAGATTATTAGACTGACAAAGAAATCACAGAACAGCTACTACATTAACACTGCAGTAAACAAGTCAAAAGCAACTTGGAATATAATAAATAGCTTAAAACAACAGTTTCCAAAAGACAGTCTTTCATCAATAATTTCAAATGGCACATGTATTACAGACCCTAAAGAAATCGCCGAAGTTTTTAATGATTACTTTGTGGATGAAGTTGATTTTCAAGTAAAGCGTAACGAAAAACGTAACGTAGAATATGCCCAATCACAGAGCAACAATTTAACACACTCAATATTCTTGAGCCCTACTACGCCTGACGAAATCTACAAATTAATAATGACCCTTAAAAACACAAACAGCTGTGGATATGACGGTATCACTACTAAAGTTGTAAAATATGTTGTCTTATCTATTTCTCCAGTATTAAGCCATATCTTTAACCTGTGTATGGAGAGTGGTTACTTTCCGACAGAGTTGAAACTTTCCGTGATAAAACTACTTTACAAAAAAGACAATAGACTACAGACCAATAGTTTTAATTCCCGTTATATCGAAGGTACTAGAGAAAATCATATATAATAGGCTTATAAATTTCTTTGAAAAATATGACATTCTGACTAAAGAACAATTCGGTTTCAGAAAAAATAAGGACATAAATATGGCAATCTATGACTTGATAAGTAAAATTCTTATTTCTATTGACACTAAAACACCAGTAACAGCACTTTTTATGGACATGACAAAGGCATTCGATCGTGTGGATCACAATATTTTGTTATACAAATTAGAAAACTGCGGCATAAGAGGCAAAGTATTAAATCTAATGAAGTCCTACTTAACTGGTAGAAAACAAATTACGTGTATCCACAAGATATGCCCTAAATCAAAAACAGAACGTGACATACTATCAAATAGCAGACTCATTAAATATGGAGTCCCTCAGGGCAGTATATTAGGTCCTTTGTTATTCCTTATATATATTAATGACATGCCTAGGGTTACCAAACATCCCATGACCTTATTTGCAGATGACTGCACAATAATTTTTACAGGAAAGAATTTAGAATTATATGAATCTGACATTAATAACACTTTGAAAGACATAATTGAATGGTTGACTAATAATAATATTATAATTAATTTAAATAAAACGCATGTTATGACATTTACGCAAAATTCAAATATTGGAAACCTGAACATACATTACGGACATGATAAAATTAATGAAACGGACAAAACAAAATTTTTAGGCCTGTGGTTAGATAAGAATTTGACATGGAACACTCATACAGAGACTTTATGCAAGAGACTTAGCCAATTCTCATTTGCCCTTTACAGATTGACACAAGTTGTTAATCAATCTACTGCATTGGTAGCCTATCACGCATATGTCGCATCCACCATACGGTATGGCATAATCTTCTGGGGCAACTCTTCTAATAAAGAAATGGTTTTCAAAACTCAAAAGAAATGCGTAAGAGCGCTATGTAGAATTAATCCCACTGACAGTTGCAAACCCTGTTTCAAATCCCTAAAACTTTTGACCTTACCATCAATATACATCCTAGAGATCTGTATGTTCGTAAAAAAGAATTGGTATCTCTACAATACAATCAATAGTAAACGACACAAAAACAAGATTTGTTCAATTTCACACAAAAAAGCATTGTTTTCGAAAAACATATTAGGCATGACTCCTCGAATATTTAATAAGCTTCCACAATGCTTGAGGGACGAGGAAGATATATTTACTTTTAAAAAAGCTCTTCAACATTTTCTAATTGATAAAACCTATTACTCAGTTAATGAACTACTCCTAGACAATTCGATCAAATAAAAGGTTTGCAGCATTGGCCCGATTTGCTATTGAAGAAAATTTATCAATTAATATCCTGTTTGTGCTCGCTTGACAAAGAGTATTTCCTCAGCTTTTCTATTATTAAGTAATAAGTAATAAAAGTAAGTGCTTTTAATAAAAAATGTAAACTCCAAATATTTTTCGGATAATGTACCAAGCTAGCCTTATTTCTATGTTGTATTTGTAATAAATTACTAATCCTTGCTATTAATGTGTTACCAATTATTGCAAGTCTGTTAAGGCACAATGTAATGATACTAACCAGATTGTAATAACCTATTTCTACTTACATTCGCAATAAATAAACTTTGAACTTTGAACTTTGAACTTTGAACTTAAATATCTTCATATTATTATGACTTTTATAAATACTCAATAAACATTTTAAAACTGCCGTTGAAATATTCACATTTGTTACAATGAACATAACGAATTGCCACTGATATTTAAAAATATTGTATTAAAAACATATTTAAAAATTCACAACATTAACGGCAACTATGTTTTAACCCTTTATCCGTCGCGACGCGGTGACGTAATTACTGTAATAAATTTAAAAACAATATGGCGGCCAAGATGGCGCCCGCGATAATCGATGTGACAGAGGTTATAAACAGTTTTTAATGGCCCACACCTGCAACCGGCCGGGTTTTTAAGCCGACGACAAAGAAAGTTTCGGTGAAAGAAGTACTTCATTACTTTGCCTAATTATCGTAATTATAAGGCGATGTGATCGATTCCAGCAATTCTGAAAAATTTTGCTGTTCCATTAACCACCTACTCGCTCCCACATAAGAATTAAAAAATATAAAATAAGAAGCTTCAACGTTTTGAAAAGTTGTATCAAGGTATACATAAAGGCAATTGCGCAATTTTTTATTTCGAATGTTTATTTCGACTTTTTAATATGCAGTTGTCTTTAGCATATCAACTTCATTTCGCATGGAACACATTTGAATTATTGTTATATTCATGAGTTGCCTTTAATTGTTACAATTATACAGGTGGATAGTTTGTTCCTTAATGGCTCCCATCTTGTCTTAGGAAGCAATTTATATCCATGAATGATTAAAAAGACACGTTTTTCTTAAGACATAGATGGTGTTTATGTTCCGGTGATATAATATGTATTTTTACCACCTTGCCTATTCGAATCGTTTCCACATTAGAACTTGAAAGCAGATTACCATTAGGTTTTTAAGTCTTATTGAAAGCTTGTGTTTTATCGTTCACCATAACCATACGGTGGTCACCCACTTTGATGATTATTTGCACATTGATATGACGTTACTTAAACCATTAGATTAAATATTTTACATCATTATCATGATCCTAGCGCCTCTCCCGGTTCCATGCTTGGCCATTGTCTCGGACCCCAGGGTACGCTATGACTATGATCCTGAATTGTTCAACCCTTATGAGGGAAACCAGACCATTTTAATCATAGTGGAGACACTTGGACAATCTGGTGATTCAAGCCTACAATGTCCAAAACAAACTGGGAAAAACAATACAAAGTAGGAGTGTTCCTCGTGGGATTCAAACCCACGACCCCGAGGGTTCGAGCACATCGCTCTAACCACTACACCATGGATCCACCAACTACGTCTACCAGTGAACCGCAAAAGCTAGATCCTACTACTATTATAAATGTGTGATTTGAATGAAACTTTACCACAATATAACTTATACATCAGAATCGGATATTGGAAATCGAAATCCACGCGGACGGAGTCGCGGGCAGCCGCTAGTGATGAACTAAGACCGTTATGTATGTAATATTCAATTAACACTTGACCTTCTTGTGATCATTCTTATGCAACAAAAACTTAAGTTAATGAGCCGTAACTTAAACCATTAGATGGAATACTTTACATAACTGAACTATACTAAAGTTACAATGTAACAGTTATAAGCAATACAGCGTAATGGCTATAAAGTTCATTTGATAAAATTCATATGACATGTACATTTTAATGAACTAATTTGTGACGTTTTTGTTCCAATAACTCAACGTTACAGGTTATTGTAACTCAACTATCATACATAATTAAGGCGTACTGTTGGAAGTTAACTATAATTTACACATCTTTACTATGTAAAATGTTGAAACATGTCTTAAATAGAAACCACACACGAAGCATGAATCGGTTTCACCAGAAAGTTAAAAACATCTTAGCAAAACGATCGTACTTTTTGGTACTTTTCCCCGTAAGTAAGACTATCTGTAAACTCTAATCTTTTAGTTCTTTAGAGGTAAGTAGCTAAAACACTTATGTGTTAAAATATAAAAAAAATAGTAAACATAAAAAAAACATCCGATCTCAGGTGGCTCGGGCGGGGATCAAACCCAGCACCTCTTGCAATCCGGGCGAGCGCTCTGACCATTGACCACCACGACGGTTAGTGGACCAGACGAATTTCTCCTTGTTATTTGCTTATCGCTCAATGTACTAAAATAATATATGTGACCCCCACCACAAAGTGTTTCATCTGGTGTTTGTACAAAAATAATTTACGCACACAAAAAGTATTTACCACACGGGAATCGAACACTCGACCTTTTGCACATAAGAAGCATATACTATAAAACATACTGTAATAAAAAACATAACAACGATAACACACGTCCTAGTAATTGTGAATAGTTTGTAAAAACAGTAATTTTGTCAGCAAAACAGTTAACAAGATGTCACTGCGAGCCCTTCCATTAAAACGTGGGCCAACAACGCAATCACCATTGACAGTTACTGTTCGTGACAGATCCAACGTTGTTTAGGATTAAGAGGTTCCGTACTAGGTTTTTTTTAACATGATTGGAGGCAAACGAGCAACAGTATCACCTGATGGTAAGTGATCAACAACCGTACAAGTCGCAGATGCGTTGCCTGCCTTTAAAAACCCCATAACCTCCCCAACTTAGCTCTGGTGACCTTACTCGCTAGCAGAAACATTGAAACGAACATAGAGATGAAGTCAAAGTCAACGTCGAAGTCAAAGTCACCTAGATAACCTATCCCCCTCTGCAGGTTTCTTTTGTTTAATTAGGCACCTTCTAAATATCTGATCCAGGGTGCCACAGTGTGACTACGCCCATACCTTTAGCGTAGTGTCCATGACTATACAATCTTACATGAAGGCCTTCACTTACAAAAGCATTGTGATATGTTACTAGAAAATCACTGTTACTTAGCAAATTTATAATGCTCTAGGGGCTCGATGCCGCCATAAGCAACTTTCGCAGTCATCGGATGGGTGACTGAAAAGTTTCATCTCGAGTTTCTTCGTGCTTTGGAAGGCACCGAACTAAGAGAAAGAGGGAACAGGAAGTGCACCTGTGCTTGCGTACTCACTTGTGCACTATATCTATCTGCCACCAAGGTCGAAAGCGGCTGGAAGCGTATTATAATTATTGTATCATGCTGCTTATACCATAACATCTTCCAGCCACTCAGAAAGCCACAATCTTGCCAGACAGCCAATGAGCCGACATCCTTCGAACGGAACCCCAAAATAAAAAGGTGCCGTAAGAAAATTGAATTAATTAAGACATCAACAGGTGGGTAAGATAACTTGGTTACTTGCTGGCGCTCTTTAATAATTCCATTTGTACTTTCGTCCGGAGAGTTTTAACGATTTCGTCTGTACGGAGACTGGGAACTTTGGATGTGGTATAACGATGGATAGCCGTATTAAACTTACCCCCGATTAATCCAGCTATTCAAGAATAAAGAATAGTTTAGATTTCGGGTGATATCCAGAAATATTTTATGGTAGTCGAAAGAATTAACATCTCTTTCAAATTAAAATTCTTTTGATTATTTATTATGAGCAGTCGTTCGCTACAGATGCGATTCAACGGCTTTAAACAGGTGAATAATCTTTGACTTGTATTTTTATTAAGCTTCACTATGATTAAGTTAAATCAAGCTACAGTTGAGTTAATTGAAGTATATTCCGAAAACAGAAAAAACGTGAACAACATTTCCACGTTCCATTTGAGAAATGTAAGTACACCTATGAATGTGTAAGACATGCCGTTTAGAGGTATAATTTGATGGAGCTTACTACGATGAAATAAATCCTGAATTGATCCTGACTAAGTGCCACATCCACTCTTATTCTTGCCTCTACTCCCCATCCCGCCCCAAGCATTTCGTTTTTTGTCTCAATTTACTTAAAGATTGCATTCTGTTTCTCTTTTTGTCGCATAATTAGTGATTAGTCTGCGACTGATTACCGCTAATGGTCGCGAATTGCGTCTCTTGCGTCTTTTGCGTCATTTGCGTCGTTTGCGTCGGACCAGCGATTGCGGCGGAATTGCGTTAAAACAGAGGGTAAAGAAAGACAATTTAGTCGGTGTTACATCTTTAAATGAACTGAGAATTAGTTGAAATTCTTATGTTGCCTAACTGAATTTTCGTGGTTGTGGAAAGATTATAATGTGTTACTACAACGAAAACACATAATCCGATCCAAAATTTCAGCACAGGCTTCTGGTGGGATTACCGCTACTTACAAGTAGGTATGGCAGTTAAATAAAAAAAAATGAATTTTTGTTTGTGACACAGTTGCTTCTGGTATCCACTATCAGTTATAATATGCCTCAACAAAATGAAAAAATGTGAATTGTTTTTTTTATGTTATTTAATTCTTACCAAAAGTAAAACCTCGTAATAAAATCAATTTCATAAAAGTCAATATAAAGTTTTGTTAACAAAATATCAACGCGGCTGAAAAGTTAAAAAAACATTTTTTAAGCCTCTCGCACTATTTCATGTCAAGGTATAAAGCACCCCGCTAGCTAGCTTTAAGAATAAGAGAGAGTTTAATGTCAAGATTGTTTCGGTCCTGCGAATTGTTGTAAAAGGACAATGTTTTTATTAATATATGTATAATATTTATTAGAAAGGTGACGTGGCAGTAGGCTGGCCAAATACGCTGCAGACGCGACAATCGTTGGGGTAAACGAGTTCTGGAGTAGATACCGCGTTTCAGCAGGTGTCCCTTCAAGCCAGGTGGAGTGACGATCGCGCAAGATGCCTGGCAGGAGCTGGATGACTGAAGAGCCCTGGATATTACTATGATGATGATGATGATGTGTGATATAAGTGTTCATTGTGGCTACTTATTTTGCGGCAAATCTGAGCAAAGTCGAAATATCTATGTGCTAAGGAAAAAAAAAGTGTTTGATTGCAATGAAAAAATCCGAAATCGCAAAGATACTGTACAGGTAGATAGCAGGGATGTTACGGAGCTTCGACTCCGACTCCGTTAAGTCGGAACTTCCGATTAATATTACACCTTCGGTTCCGACTTCGGTTCCGATACTTTTAAGTCGGAGGTTGAATCGGAGGTCGACGCATAATAAATATCGGCGACGGCCTGGGTCGACCGTTCTGAACAGGTTTATCCATGTCGCGCGGACCTCCCCCGACTCCTGCTCGTGCGGTGTGTCTTCTATTATTTTTTCACTTATTAGTTTGTTAACTGCCTCCGTGGTGTAGTGGTTAGAGCGCTGTGCTTGAAAACTACGAACTCCGAGATCGTGGGTTCGAATCCCGCGGGGAACACTTTCACTTTGTGTTGGTTTTTCCAATTTGGTTAGGACATTGCGGGCTTGAATCACCTGATTGTCCGATAAGAATGATTATTCCGTGCTTCGGAAGGCACGTTAAGCCGTCGGTCCCGACTATGATCCAATTGGTGTGGTTTCCCTTGTGGTTACGGAGGTCAGACAACAGTCGCTCCATAGTAATAACCAGGCTTGTCAATTCGGGATCATAGTCGCACCGTACCCTTGGCTCCAAAGCAATGGCTGAGGATGCAACTGGGAGAGGCGCTAGGATGATGATGATGAGTTTGTTAAGCACGCGACACGTTCTCAAGGTTATTTATCGTGTCCACCAGGCTCCGTGGCTAGTGAACAACCTTTTTAGTGGAGCTGGTCTTATCCACAACTCGTTAAGACATAGATTGGACGGAGACAAAGCTTCAAAACTTTTTTTCGTGAAGTTAATACACTTCTTTTAAAGTCGATTTATTTGATTTAATTTATTAATTATAATTGGAAACATGCAAGTAATTTTGTTTTTCGTTTGTTTAATTACATAATTTAACTTTTTTTAATTTCCTTGCGTTTCGTTTGTTTAATTATATAATTTCACTTTTTTTCATTTCCTTGCGTTTAATTAATAAAATAAATGAAAAAGGTTATGCTATATTTTGTCCTTAAATAAAATATCTCTCTACTGCCACTACTTCTGACCCTGCCTCCGCCTCCGGTTCCGACTCCGACTCCGATTCCGCCTCCGACTCCGACTCCGACTCCGAAAAATAAAATCAAAAAACTCCGACTCCGCCTTCGATTCCGATATGACACCTCCGTTACATCCCTAGACGAACTTGCTCAATCTCAACTTAAAAATATTTGCCTTGTCCGGAAATCGAACCCATAAAATTATGATTTTTTTTAACTATTTAAAAACATTAATGTCGCCACATTAACACTAGCCCCTATTAATTACTTCAAATATAACATAAATCCATTTTCTTAACCCGCACGCGACAATATCCGGGTCGAGTCGGCCGGTCGACATAAAAGTGATTTATACGACGCGTTCCAAGCATGGCCGCCTAGCGCTTCCGGTTGCTAGCTTCCGCCGTTTTCCTCTAGAGGGCGCTTTTTAAATATTGTGATCGCGGATTATTATGTGTAGCGGAGATTAGTTTAGAATATCGATGGGTATTTGAGAGTTGGGATGATGCTGATGTTTGGATGGTGTGATGGTTATCATGGCAACAAATATTTGTATGTAATAAGGATGGCACAGGAATTTTCGTGATCCTCAACAACTACCCAATAAAGTTGATCACTAAATTAAAATCTAATTGTGAATCAAGATTCAATAAAGAGCCAAATAAGGCAGTTACGAATAATAACACTCGAATAACATAGTAAATAAACAAATAATAGACCACCCAAGTCTTTCTGAAATTCGTTTCGTTCTGTCGCATAATGGGTGATTAGGGTTTACCTGTGTCAGAAATTAGTAAACATTTAAATGAACTTTTTTGATCAGGTACAGATTTTGGAGGTCTTTAGCCTTTTAACAAAAAATTAGTGCAACGCCCTAATCACATAACAATCTCGATATAACCCGGTTCGAGCAAACTCCGAAGGAAGACGGACGACATCTCATTCCAGGCAACAGGATAGAAGAAATGGGTGCACATTTTTCCATTTCGCATTACGCTACATTAGTAAGGAGGTTGGCGACAAAATTTATGACGGGCATTTGCTGAATTTATGGCATCGAACGCTTGGGGTGATTTTGTACCCCTAAGCTCCGTCTTACCTTCGGCTGAAGCAAGCGGTGGGAGGGTTATAAATAAATTACAAAGCGTTGGCGGTTAGAGTTTCGACTACGACCGCCCGTGGTTTTGTCTGTTTTCGGGATGCAAGTCTCAGGGGAAATCAGTACGGAGCGGGATTGTCAGCGCTTTTTATTTTGGCATGGAAGCATCCCAATAATATTATGTATTGGGATCCTTCCGTGCCTCGAAATTGCCCTAACAGATGAGGACTGCTCGCTTATTTGCTAAACGCTAATAAACCAGTCCCTTTGTTAATAAGAAATGTTAAAAACTAGGGACTGAAAAGCATGAATGCTAAAAAAGATAATAGTTATCGTTTCTACCTTTTGAATGTAAGTAATAAGTGTAAAGGGAGCAAATATTTTGTCTGAAGATATTGTATGCAGAAGGAGGAGGAAAGCGGATCCTGGGTTCCGAGGCAATAAGACAGGGATGACCGCTAGGATGATGATGATGATATTGTGTGCAAATATATTGATGACTTGGCTGATGACATTTTAAAACGTCCCCGGCTGGACATATCCGATTCCACTCCTTCACTTATATTGTTTTATTTATATTTACTCGTCTTGAGCAGAGAACTGCACAAAAAGGTATAAAAAAAATACGAATTTATCGGAGAAATTACCAAAAAACAGGTAGGTATAACGGACTTCTTAGCGTTCCTTTGATCAAATATTATCTAAGGGCACAGAGCCGCGGAACGCTCAATGCCGATATAAGAGAGGGCATTATTACGCAGATATCCGTATACGTAAATACGCGGTGGGAAAGATTGGTGGCCAGTGCTGGATATGCTACTAACAGTTATTATAAAATATAAGGTGTAACAAAATACACTGCAAGTGTTTTAAGAGCGAATTGTTTAGTGGAAATATAATAAATTCAGATATTAAAAGTCAATGTTAATACGCCACGATTCTATCCGTTAGTACAATTACAATTTCAATAAAGGTCCTGAGCATTATTTTTATGAAGTGTTAGATATAGAAAACACCTTGAGGAAACCTGCACATACAGATAGTTTCTGTTTTTGTTCAGTTAGACCTGAATGTGTAACCATGATCCAATCTGTCTGGATCCCCTCTAAGGGTGACGAAGGTCTGATGGCAGTCGCATTACTTATAATAACCAGACTCGCCAAATCCTGGATCATGGTCAGAGCGGTTTTTTTCGATTGCTGACATTTCTAGTACTCAAACCTCAAATGGTCCCTTAGAGTCATCTGATCCTTACATGAAACAGGGTCGATTGGCATAAAAAAAATGTTGCATATTTCAGCATTTTCTTTGCTGACTGTAACTTTACATACACCTCAAAAAGTTGTTGATGGTTGCCTAACAACGTTTCCTGAAACTACAACGGTTAATGTACCAGCCCCTCAAAACCCATTTTAAAAATTCCACCCTGTATACAGAGGTTTTGTTTTAATTAAATACTACGAAATAGCTTAAGAACCACTGCATCTTACTAAAAATGTTCAATGTCAACAAGTTATGGTAGACAATTCACTTTTTATGTTAGTTAAATTCACTGAAAATATATGAAGATGTTGAATTTTTGAACTTCAATAAAACCAAGGACAATGACCCTACAGCTTTGGTGTCATAATAATAAATACTCCGGGGGACAAGTTCTAACGAAATACAGCATTTTTTTTTTGTTGGCCGGCACTTTCATATTTGGACCAAAAAAGATGATGTCCTTTCAATAATTCTTTCAGTGTTAGCTACCTACACCATTCCCGGTGAACTAAGCGTACTTTTGATCCCGGAAATGTGGGAAAGATATTTAAAAAAATAAATTACGCTCGGGTGGCAGAAGGCTAGTTTATTTATATTTATAAAGATAGCTTCGCATAGCATCAAGTAGCTTCGTATATCCCATCTTTCAGTGGATTCCCACGTTCAAAGGCGAATGTTTTCCCCGTCCTTTGTTCCTTGCTAAGAGATGCAGTAGCGTTCACACACGAATGGCTCCCTTTTTAATCCCGGAGGATTTTTCTTCTGCAAAGGAATAACGCGCCTGTTAAGGCCAAGATAGAAAGGCGTTTTAAGACTTATTCGATTGTGAAATGTATTGTGTGTTGCGAGATGCAAGTTGGTGTTTGTTTTTTTAAATGGTTTAGTTGTAGAGAAAGTGAGGATTGTTTTGTTCATCTTGAATAAAAAAAAACAAATTAACTTAATTTTATTGAAATGCTAATTAAGCTCACTTAGTAGTTTTATCGATGTCTCCAATAATTATTAATTTTTACCAAAACATAATTTAATGAATTCTTTTAAGCGTTCAGTGAGATGATGGTACGTTGAACTTTCCGACAAAACTGTTTTGTACTGTTAGAAACTTTATTTAAACGAAATGTTCTAACAGAGCATTTTAGTCACGTCAACGTTATCTGTTACATCTGTAACTAAATGTTGAAAGATTTTGTGATCCATGTTTCTATCTTATTTGAAACATAAATAACTCGTACATAAATTACTAGTACTAGTAGAGCAAATTAGTTTTGTCATGCAAAAGAATTACTACAACATGATGAAACAAATTGTGAATTAATTATTTCAAGTAATTTCATTTCATTTCACTACACCAAGTAAGCGTAAAAAATATAATCGCAAAACAACATACCCTTAACATTTTTTCTCCTTATAACAGAAACATGTTGGCCCGTATTTTAATGTTTCCATCGCGCAAAGAGACTCAAACAAGATCCTCTCCTGAACGTATGCATTGTTTATTAAATTGTTTTCTTTTTACCCAATCTGTTTTATTTTCTTTATTCTGTCTATGAATTGTCTGGGTTCAGATTCAATGTATTTATTTATTGGTTATAAGTAACACTTTCAACACAAAAAATGTAATAAATGCATTTCTTTTATGTCATAGCTCTATAAACAAGGGTCACCTGATGGTAAGTGATCACCGCTGCCCATGGACATCATAACCGCACAAGGGTCGCAGATGCGTTGCCTTTAAAACCCCATACCCTGTCCAAATAAGAAGTCATTTGTTGGAAGCCCTAAAAAGATCTACCTCCCTTATTAAAAAATAATAATATAAACATCCTACTACTATTATAAAAGCGAAAGTTTGTATGTATGGATGTATGGATGTATGGATGTTTGTTACTCTTTCACGTAAAAACTACTGAATGGATTTGAATGAAACTTTACCACAATATAGCTTATACATCAGAATAACACATAGGATATTGGAAATCGAAATCCACGCGGACGAAGTCGCGGGCGGCCGCTAGTTAAAAATAAAAAAATAAACTATATTCTTATCAACACGTCCAACCAATAAATTAAATTGAAATCATAAGCTATTCTTAATTTCGTTCTAGTTTTTACTAGCGTAAAACATTCCTTTCTGGGCGTGAGGTCGTCAAAGAGACCGCTAGGCTCTTTTGATCTCGCCGCTACCTTTGATGTCACCGACGGAGGCTGTTTTTCTGTTATAATTACTGAAACGTCTCTGTCTGTCTGTCTAGGAGTTTAAGTGAACCATGCTTGAAGGTTTTGCGGCTTATGTAAACTACAACTACTTACAGTAACGTAAATTACAGTATCAGCCTATTAATATCCCACTGCAGGGCAAAGACCTCCGTCATTTCAAATCATGTTTTCGTTACAAAGATTTTGGCTTAATCACCACGCTTGCTAAATGCGGGTTGGCGATCACAAACGTCTCGATAGTCTAGTCCGAGTCGAAGTCCTGGGTTCGATTCCCGGGTCAGGCAAAAAAATGGTTTTTATTTATCTAAACACTAAACACACGAATTCGGACACTCAGCCCGCTCACAGCTTTGGTGGAGTCTCAACCTGATAGTACTCAATCTCACCCCTAAAAGTCTTTGACCTCTACGAAGCAAGTTACCCCCTTCTCCCAATGCCCCAGTTCCCGGCGGGCAGCGAAGTGGGTCGCGGGTTCAGTCTTGGTCAAGGTGAACGCTTAGCGCCGCACTTAGAACAACTCGCGCCGTCTTAAGATGCCTACTGGGAGTGACATGTCTTGATACTAGCGATTAAAAATTGATTTGTGTCTTTTTGTGCTGTAAAGAACATAAGTTTACCATACTTAGATCACCAACTCAACTTCTGACGATTGTTAGAAATCTTTAAAATCAGCATTATGATCACCAGCATATTACAGCCCACTGCTAGACGTAGGTCTTTTCAGAGAAGGGGTAACTTGAATCTTGGTAGCGGCAATGACTTTTATTGATAATGATTTTGTTTTATTTCAAAAAGAGGCAGTCGAGCTAGTTTTATGCTTAGTTAGCACCACTGACAATAGATATCAATGACTCCACAGGGGCTACAGATGCTTTGCTTCCCCCCCCCCCAAGTTCTGGAGGCGTTACTTGCCAGCAATACGACTAGAGTATAACTCGGGAAATGGGCAGACGCGTTCATTTTTTTTTACGTGTACATTACTACGTGTCAACGTGTAGGTTACTACTCTTTGACGTGTAGTGTGATAATGTATATATATAGGCATAACTCACTATCTGGGGGAGGCCTACATCCAGCAGACAGGCTTATGAAAATATTGTGGTGATTATGGCAAAGGCACTTATTACTGCAACCATGTTACGTCTCATTCAAATATAGAAGTTTGGCAGGCGTAATTAGTATTAAACTTGCCAAGAATGTTGATCAGGTCAGTAGGTACAATTAAGGGGTCTGAGTATATACTCTATAATGTGAAAGATATTTAAGTATATGTCAAAAAAAAACAGGATCATGATTTTACCTTTTACGGATGAAAACAATTATTTTAACTGAGTTTACCATCAACAAAAGTATCAAACAAGCCAGCCAGCGTATACCAAGTTGGCTAAGTAATAAGATAATGAAGAACCGTCGGGGTCGGGGTACGAATTAAAACGGGCGTCGTGTACGTCGCGCCGGCGACACCGGTTGCTTTTCATAATATTTTGTCACCCCATTTTTTTTAACCAACTAGTTACAATTTTTTTTAACTAAACTAATCAAAATAATTTAGGTTCTCAGTTTGATTGTTTGTATGCACGTAATAATATGTATGTTTTGGTTCTAGTGACTTTGCGAAGACCAAGCTTTTTTGTTTGGACCTTTTGACAAGTTGTATGTATGTGACAATTAGTCACATTGATGTTTTTACACATGACAATAATAAAATCAAATATAATTTAGTAACAAAATGCAATTCATTATTATCATTGAGAGAGGTAGAGCTTTAGTGAAACTTAAACTCAAATAAGCTGCTCGTCTGGAGAAGTAACTCCAGTTTACAAAAGATCACAGTGAAATAGCACTTCGTAACTGTTGTGCTATGTTTCTGCTGGGGAGTAAGATTGCCCGAGCTCAGTTGGCGAGGGTATGGCGTTTTAAAGGCGGGCAACAAGGTTGATGTCCATGGGCAGCGGTGATCACTTACCATCAGGTGACCCTCTTGTTTGTTTGCCTCCCTATAGTATAAAAATATTAGAAAAGTTTTTGGGTCTAGATATCTTCTCATAAGTTCTTGTTTATGTTCATACGCTAGTAAGCGTGTATTAAAAGTGACGATTGATTCTTTACAAGAAACAAATATCTCTCTCTGTCTTAAAGCTTTAAGATATT
Organism: Nomophila noctuella; assembly: GCA_958496325.1. Taxonomy (NCBI): domain Eukaryota; kingdom Metazoa; phylum Arthropoda; class Insecta; order Lepidoptera; family Crambidae; genus Nomophila; species Nomophila noctuella. The sequence continues at coordinate 3,450,849 of OY292494.1, forward strand.
CTTTATTCAATATCTACGACATGCTTAAGAGTTAGTTTAAGCAAGGCCCAAACGGTCATTCTAATTAGAATTAATTTCCAAAGGCGGTATTTAGTCCTGACCCTGCTAACTAAACGCACACTCAGTTCCTTGTTTATTTAATGAGTGAATCTGAGACGACGATGACGTCACAGCGTCTTGAAGAGCGAGACAGCACTATTCACACCTCAACGAGTGAAAGAGTGCGAACAAGATGAATGAATAAGTTTTCTTAAGAGGACTTTAATGAAATGGAAGTAAAAAGGCATAGTCGGTCCAAGTTCACTTATTTTTAGTTCCTGGTTAGTTTTCAAGATGCTTTTTTTCTTATTGGAACTTTCGCTTTTGCTGGAAGAATGTTTTGAAGGTTTGCAAGGAGAATGGTTTTTGATATTACATTATTAAGAAAGGTGAATGATAGATTTTGGAAAATTGTTATTGTGAGGGAGACAAATAGTTTAAAAAGAAGTATAACTCCATCATCAGATCATTGGACATTTGTATTGTAACACCACAAGGCCTCAGATCCAGAAAAGTACCTTATATTTTGTATAATAGTACGAGTAGATCTTAATACTTCTAAAGATGACATTGTTAAAATACTGATTGGGATGGTTATGATTTTTCATAATGTTGACAAGAAAATAAAGGGATTTGTTTTGTTTAAAACAAAAAGGTACACTGATCTGCTAGGTTAGATTTCCACTTGGACTTTGGCTCAGAACAAAGTGCCCTACGTTTGTGACCGTTGCAAAATTGCTAAGTAAGTGTTGAAACACACTACCTATGCGGAAAAACGCTATCCAAGCTTGGCCAAAGTTCATTTTCTATACAATATTACGCGACGTTATTATGGCACAGTGTGTCATACTCCATTTAAAATATATTGCGTGTGTGATTTCGATGAAATTCATTCGATTTTTTCTGCCTAGTTTAGTGCCTGCCTAGTGTTTCAACACTAAGATTTCTCCAACCATGGACAAACCGAGATCAAAACCTATGATCTCCATGGACAAAATTTGACCACAAAAATGTCGTGATTACACCCAGCAAACTTCTAAAATATTTAAGTTAATATTATAGTAACTATGTATTTGGAAACGTGTATTCTCTTTTTAATTTTCTTCTAAATTTATGTTGATTTCGTTACCAACGTAAACCCATTTCAGGATTTCTTTTTTAACATTCGTGAAGCTCCGGCCCCTATTCATAGTCCAGACTGGATTAAATTTTAATTCATTTAGCTTTAAAGGTTTCTAATAAGATATAAGCTTATTTAACTGAATTTTTTTGTTAAAATATTAGGAAATTGTGCAAGGTAGCAGACGATGGCAGATAAAAGTGATGCAGTTTAGGTTTACGCAACTGTTACTCATTAAATTAAACTACTTTTGAAACAGATAAAATCACTGTTAAATTATCCACCAACCACCAACATTTCAGGAGACGCGATCATGGATATAGTGATGTGTTAAGAAATCAGATATTATTCCCCAGTTTTACATTCATAGTGTCATATTTTATAGGCAATTAATAACTATGAAGTATAGTTTTGTCTCACAAACATTGACCATAAATAACTTCTTATTGGATTCTAAGAATAGTGTTTTTTGTACTTTCTCATATTTTCTGACAAATAAAATGACAATTAAAATATAGATAAGTAATAAATGTTTTAAAAACTTGAAATGAACTTGATACTGGAGTGGTTTGTCTACTTAATAAAAATAAAATTGCCTACTGAATAAATTATGAAAAGTGTTATTTGTTTCACAAAGAAAATAACAAATTCCTATACATTTAAATAATTATTTACATTTGATGCAATAATAGTATTTCCATAGATACTACACAAAGCTTGGTCCTTCCTACAGCTACGTTCCCAGCGTTTTTCATTAGGCTACGATCACATTAGGCGGCGGACAGACGGCAGGATTATTGGATCCGACGGACGAAAGACTTCGATCCGTTGCCTCTTTTTGCCTTTTTTTTGCCTCTTTTTTGCCTGTTTTTTGCCTTTTTTGCCTCTTTCCCATCGCGCTTCCCGCCAGCCACCGTCTGGAAAGCCTTTTCCTCTTATTTATTGCTTATACGATGCCCGAATTGGATATTTGTGAGAGGTTGAGCCGTTTGTCGATGGGAAATATTAGGCGTTCTATTAGGAAATGGTTCTTATTAGAAAACTTGGTGCAAGACTGATAGTGGGAAGACAGGGGACAAAAGTGATGAACTCATAGTATTCTATTTGGTTAAAGACCTAGCTTGTGTTTCTGTTGCTATTGAAAATAATCATTATTATTTCAGCGCATTGAGTAACTCTACTACAGGGTAGGTACCGATGCTTCTTCCCAGAAAAAGGGTCTCCTTAATTTTGTAATAAATAAAATTTATAAACAGACTCGTAGCTTATCTTAAAATAGACTATATAAAAATAGAACTGTAACTAAGCACCATTTATTAGCTATCCCCAAAACTTATAACGTTTACTATGGATGCTAAGGAACGGAAAATCACACTAAGAACATTTAAACCAAATAATTAAGAGAGTATGCATAATAATAATGAATATACCGGTCGAGTTATATGTTCATCTACGTATTTCACACTATACAGTCACACCGTTTGAGTGCGACAGACAGACAGTTTGAAGGGTCCGTCTCATTAGCGCGTCGGAGTGGTTCCCGCCGGGATTCGAACCTGCCTAATTAAGAGGATCGCGTAAGCTGCCGCGCCTAGAGTGTTGGTTGAGTGCGTATTGAAAAATAAATGGGTTTTACTGAATATGTATGAGTCAGATAATTTTTGATGCAAACTGGTTCATTGAACTTTTACAGTGAAATATTATTAAAGATGAAAGTTAATAAATAAGTATCGTACATCTTAGAAATCAAGGCTTATAATTAAAAAAAAAATGTTACGCTCTTCGCAATATCATTAATTAATTCCGAATGTTGATTTATTGATTCATCTAACAAGAAAAAAGTTGCAGTTAACCAATTGGAATTCTATGACCTGATGGAATTCCAATAATAGTCCAAGAATAGTTACTTCCAATAAGACTGCTTTAATATTAAACCAACTAATCATACTAAGTGCTTATAGAGCTTGATGCGAATACGGATCAAAAACTTTTGGATGGTGTAGAATAAAATGTTTCGTTTGGATTTCTTTTGAGAACTAACCGAATATATTTTTCGGTTTTCTAATCACCAACTTACAACATTCTTATGTAAATACTTGATTGATAAGGGAATATTTCCATATCCATCCAGCCAAAAATACTAAACCAAAATATTAATATGTTAATAACAAAACTTGCCACTCAACCGTCTGTAATAAAATTGACATCTTCGCCACACTCCGTACCTAATTTAAAACTCCAAAAACACATTACACGCAGGGAAAAATTCCCCAAAAACTTATCAGCAAAAAGCCACAGTACAATCCATCATCATTATGCCAAAACTCCGCGCCGAAATTCAATAAAAAAAAAACTTTCTTTCACCCCATCTAGCGGTGGAAGCACGAACCTCGTCGCTTCACCCCACCGTCGGCAGAGAGGGGTGATACCGGGTGAAACCACCCCACGTCGTATCCCTTTTTTCTTCCTTCCACACCCTTATCCATACCTGAGCTTTCTTTATCCGCATCGAAACTTTTTCTTTAGCTCCATCCCTTTCCCCCTCGTTTAATTTCGCCCCCCAATCCTGGCGGCGGTATACCCGTCTCTTACTGCGGCAAAGAAAAAAATCTGTTTATAAAAATGTGAGTGCGGGACATAGCTCTATCGGATATATTGTGGGGTAATGTTTCATGTGCGAGGGGCCTGCCATTGTATACGACGAGATTGAAAAAAAACTGCACCCCTGCCGGGATCCGAATTTCTTTTAGGTACCTACGGATATATTCGTTTTCCAATTTCGATAACAAAGCTTGTTTTTTTACTTAGCTCTTTTCCTTTTGTCCGCCTTACGCGAAATAATTGTGCGGCCTCCGCAGTAATTTGTTTGGGTTTTGACATAATAGATTCAAACGGGAAGGAAGATATAGCACGCTTCTACAAGTAGAGCCTGTGAACTACATACCTACAAATGAAAGTACAAGTTCCTAAACTTAAAATTTTACATTACCTATCTGCCAAATCTAGGAACTGAGTTTCTTGAGTTTTCACTAGGTATTGAACGTTGTAGAATTAATTACCAAAGGGTTTTTAGCCGTCCTTATCCATCCCATATATTACCGCTAAAATTGGGTCAGCAACGTAATTGTGTACTTTAAAAATAAAATTGTATTATAATTTTTTGTACAATTAAAAAAATAAAATAGATGAAGTTTACTATTGCAATTTAGTGTAAGTAATTATTACGAGTAAACGTAGTGTTTCGATTTTATCACAACGCTTAGTACTGTATTACTTAGATGTTGTATATTAAAATTGAAATTTAAAAAAATACAGCCTGCCGACGTAGTCCAAAATAATAAACAAAACAGTTAGTTATGGGGTTAAAAAAAAAGATTTTATTACAAAAAACACTATTTCATTTGCCGTTATTTGTAAGGTGTTATGTTACAGTAATTATTACAATGGCTTAACAATAATACAAATTCGATTTTAACATAGTACAATAAATACATATTTTCAAAGCCAACGGGCATCCTTTGTCGAAACTTTGTGATCCCTCAGATGTTACAAATACAAGTAAACTATGAGATGAGGCGGTACGCATGTACCCTCTGTATAAACAAGCAATTTAGCAAATAACCTCTCTAATAGATATCTTTGAAATGCGAAAATTGCAAGAAAAGATTTACGATTGGTTTGACATACAAAGGATGTTGTTTTATAGGGACTGATAAATTATTAAAAATGTAATTATAAACAATTCAACATTTTAATGAGACCGAAAATCGTGGGCAAAATCTAATGAGTCGGGATGTAATTAAAAAATACTTACAATTTTTCTATACAGAAAGCAAATTAGTAGCTTAATTTGAAAAACATTATTAGCATTTGTTAATTGATTAATTGTTTGAATGATTATAAAATTACGGAATTATCTATTCACTTAGTATTTCACTCAAAAAAATTGACTTCTACTTACATCAGTCCAATGTAATAGAATTAAAGACCAATAAATGCGGATCATTTCATTCCCTCTAAAATGGTTGAGTGAGATGATGGCTAACACATACGTCATACTTGTGAACAGGTGCCACCTTTGGGGACTGGTCGACTGGGACTCAATCTGTTCTTATGTATTTAATATTTTTATTCTAGGTATACCTGAAAGAGGTAGTAGAGTACAAGTATTTATTTATTTATTTATTTATTTAATTTTTGGAAGATTAACAGTTACAACAATCACAATTTGTATCAACAATAGTCTTAAAAACAATACCAGTTACAAATCTCCACATATAAATAAACAAGTAATCAAATTAAGGTCTCATCAGGACAACCACACAAACGTCAAATCTCAAAGGTTGTCAAACACCATGAATAATCAAGGATTGAGAATCTCAAAATATGATTTAGTCATTAACCGCTTTATAGAAGCTGTGCTGGTAAAGAACAGATCAATATCAATAGACAGTTTAGAAAAACTATTACAACTACGGATCATAAAAGCATTCTGTCTATAGTTGGTATTAGCGGAGGGCACATGATGATGTATGTAAACTTATTGGACAAATATTGTAACAAAACTTGGCGATTGAAAAGAGCAACTATCGAGCCGCTTCTTCTCGGTAGATGACTGCATTCCGAAGTCGGTGGTAGATTCAATGTTTTGTTTTATATTATTATTGACGATTCATAAGTGCTTTTATGAGGCCTATTTGAATAAAGTATATTTTGATTTGATTTGAATCAATGAAGTAATAATAATTGTGGTAATGATTAAAGATTTTATATCGATATTAAAACTGGCTTCGGATTCAATCCAGAAAAGTACTTATTTAGGATAAAGAAAATATGTGTATCTACTTGTAAATCAACTAACTGATGAAACACAGTTTAACCTAAAAAATCTACCAGTATTTTTAATAGAAAATACATAGAATTTACTTACCATCAGGTGAACCGTCAGCTCGTCTGTTCACTATTAGATAAAATAAAAATTTCTTCACCAATTACACTTTTATTCGTGCAATGAAGATTATATAAATAATTACTGCGATCATCGGGACGTGAATTCTATGCAATTAATAACTGCATAAAGCAACCAGCTGTAGTCAAGTGCATAGAGCTATAAAAGTGCAAATATATTTGCAGTATTTTGCACTACAATCATCCATCATAGAGGATTCACTTTATTCCGTTTAAGTACGACAAAAAGGTGAAGAAGTGGCAAGTGCGAATCGAGTTGTTATGTGGAAGTTCCGTGGGTGGAATGTAGGTTATACAAGACTATTATTTTGGTATTTTTTTATATTTATATTTATAAGTTCTACAAATGAAATTGAAAAGAAAAACAACGGTGCGGCGGCGGATATATAATGATTAAAAACGTAAGTTACCTACATGCTAATATTAAATAACGGGACCAAACATAGTACATACGTAAAATATTATAAATAATCTTAATGTTATAATGCAACGCGAATGTCTAAAATCTTGTAAGTCACATGCATCTTCACTTCATAATTTTTTTTCGTTTGTAGGTAATTTAATTGTTCACTTACACTTTTAAATATGTTTTTAGAAATAAATATATGTAATTTTACCACAATATTAAACTACGTTTCTTAAGATAATAACAAAACGTTTTAGAAATATGTTAAATTCATTAAATTTAAAATTCCATGCGGAATCTTCTTACCACACTATATAATATGAAAAAACATTTATATATATTCTTTTCGTAACAGTTTTTAATCGGATTCTGAGTTTATCCGGTTTGGATTTATTCATAAACTAGGTTCACATAAAAATATCGTCTAATTATCCTCCCACCGCGGAACCCAGAAACACTAAAAACTGTCACCTTTCCACAGAACGAAATTAATCTTTATTGCTATCGTACCGTCCATTCGTTCATTAACCACTTTCCCTCCCGCCACGTCGTCCTTAACCCGAAGAAATAAGGTTCAAAATCGGTCAAAAAACCTTCTTGGAGACATCTTGGGACCCTCTTTTAACCACTATTATAGGCAGGGAAGGTCATTAAATTCTCATTTCGTACCACCGGTCACGTAATAAAATTAAAAGTGGTACACACTAAAATTAAGGCGTCGTTTGACAAATTTAAAAGGAGCAAAGTCAAAAAGCAGCTGCGTACTGTAATTTATTGATATCTTTATTGTGTAGAAGTAAATTCGTTAGTTGACAATATTATTTTATCTTTGACAAGCTTAGCGAAAGGTTAAGCTTGTATTTTCAACTTACTGTCTTTGAAATGTCGAGGCATTTCTGTTTGACATGTAAACAATGTTTCTTTTTTAGCGATGTTAAATTATACTATCTTAATTAGCGTTAAATTGCTTCGCTTCATTAACTAAAAGGGGTTATATTAAAAAAGAAATATGTGAACGACTACTTTCCAGCTCTAAAGGTTGCTAGCTTTTACCCGCGGCTTTGCCCGCGTTATCAAGATTCATGTTTCATTCCATTGGAACGTTTACTCGGGATAAAAGTATTCTATCACCTAAGTTAGTATAAACCCTGTCAGGTATATACCTTTCATCATAATCCGTTCAATAGTTTCACCATGATTGACGGGCAATCATCCACACAAACACACTTTTACATTCAAAACATCAGTATGGAATATAATTGAAACATTGAAGTGAAAAAAAGTTTAAAAACCCCTCCATAAAAAAATACAATGAACATTTCATACATACGTCAAAACAGCCAATACAATACAATGTACTACAAAGGTAACAATAGTCGATTCGATTCGACAATCGATTAGGGCGTAGAATCGATCGACACGAGTCAAGTGGAGTTATTGAGCTATTCAACTATTACAAATCGATTAGTAGCCCTTTATCGGTAAGATTAGGGTAGCATTCGTAGAAATCAATTGGTATTTTCTTTGTAAGCTGTGTGATTTGTATTGTCAAAAGCGATTTGTAGATCTAAGGGGGACTCTTAACTAGTACCTACCTACCTAATAATTGGGTTATTAAAGAAGTGTGTAGAGAATTTTTTTTCCGTTATTAATAAAAGATGACCCAATTTTTATACTTTCACTCTTAGCAAATTGGTATATTAGACGAAATTAACGCGACATTTAGTTAACCAGTGAAAAATTATACCTACCAATATTAAAAATTGGTTGGTACCTAAGCCGGCACGAACTACATATGTATGTATATGGGTAGATTAGAGAAAGTTTTTTAGCACTGAAGTCAGGCATAGGTACATACTCACCACACAGGTGAACAAAATAAATTTTCCTTTACCCCTACATCATTTAAAAATACGTATTTTTCTTTTAAAAACTATAACAACATAATTATCCATTTTGCTTTTATTCCACTGTCGTAAGCTTTAACGCTAAAATATATCGTTTATCTTAAAGACAGATACTTGATAAGCCTGGCAGTTCACAGTTAATTTATTCGTCAACTTCGAAAGGCAATATATCAATTCCTGCAATTATCTCAGAACATAAATTAAGCATTTAAGTGTATATAAAACACTTTTTAATAAATATCCGCGGTTATGCCGCAGGCTAGAAGAGATAATATCGATACATAATGATGGATTAAACGTTACGTTGTCGCAATTTTAATAAGTAATTATTAACTTGTGTAATTGGTTGTATTTTAGTATTATTTTGCCATGTTATCGCATTCTTATTTCATGTCAAAAGTCTCAACTATCGCATCTTTGTCTTGCCTTTGTAAGGTTATGCTTGTGTAACAAAATCTTGGAACTTTATTCATATTGCCTTTAGACCCATTGCAAAAACTAAAAAATTGGCCAAGTGCGAGTCGGACTCCCGCACTGAGGGTTCCGTACAAATTCTATTTTTGACGTATTAAAAAAACTACTGAATAGATTTCGTTCGAACCAATTTTTGTTGGTAGTTTTTATGGTAATGTACATTATAAAATTATTTCAGTTTTATCATCCTCTTATTTTAGAAGTTAGAGGGGGGGGACACACTTTTTTCCACTTTGGGAGGGTCTGTCACGCAAAGTATTCACTTTAGAAAAAAGTGATATTAGAAACCTTAATATAATTTTTAAAGACCTATCTATAGATACCCCACACGTATATGTTCAATGAAAAAAAATATTTTCAGTTTCAGTTCTGACTATAGGGACCCCCCACTATTTTTACTTTTTTTCTATTTTCATGTGAAAACCTTGTTGCGGTTCACAGAATACATCCACTAACTAAGTTTCAACAGTATAGTACTTATAGTTTCGGAAAAAAGTGGCTGTGACAGACTGGCGGACAGACAGACAGACAGACAGACAGACATGACGAATCTATAAGGGTTCCGTTTTTTTGCCATTTTGGCGACGGAACCCTAAAAAGATTCTCACATATTATCCATACTTCTGTACCGCCGGAACGTTTGATATTTCAGAAAGCCTTTTTTATCACTGTGTTTTCAATAATTGCAGCTCGAGTTTTTAATTCGCTAAATATAACATGTTCAAAGATGCCTTACCTTCCTTCAGTTCAGTACTTTCATTAAGTTCAGCTATGATATAATTATAACTACTGTTGAGTTGTAAAAAGTTGTCACTTTTAAATTAATGTCACCCAAACCCTCGTCCATAAGTTAATAAATTACATTTTAATAAAGTTCATGTGAAAAAATCTAACCCAAGGAAGAACCAGAAACGAATTAATTAATTTAGGGCTACTTATTAACATCAACACGTGGGAATGTCACATCGGGCCAATCTTCACACGAAATTCAATAAAAAAATTCACGAAACATTAACAATTTGCATAAACGAAAAAGCAAATATGCAAACCAGCTATTTTAACAAGTAACGACGGCGATGCATTAAAAATTAGTTTTATTAAAAAGGGAACTTCTTAAATTTCACTTCCTTATAAATATTTATTCGGTGAGCATATGCAAAGTCGTAATTATAGGGCGACGAAGAAATGGGTTAAGTCATTTGCATATTAGAGCGCGATGTTTGCGTCTTTATACTGCGCAAGCGCATGTTAGGCCGGCGGTACACGGTGCGGGTTGTACCCGCCTTCATCATCATCGGGCCTCTACGTCTATGTCAGACGATTTATGGTGCAAGTCTATGAAGACACCATACCCGCCTTACGTTGCGTTTATTAGGATCACGCAGATTGTAGCATCTTTGAAAGAAAGAAAGAAGAAAGAAAGAAAATACATTTATTGACAAAACACAAATACACCAACAATTCAATAAATAGTTCAGTAGATATAACAAAAAGAAAAGAAGAAAAAAAGAAAAACTAACATAGAAGAATAAGTCGTGTAGACAGGTGAAGAGTGTTATGCCAATCAGGTCCGAGCCTCAGCATTAGTTACTACGGCGGCTTTAGCGGCCGCAGCAACGCTGTTGTTCTGGCAGGACCTGTTTGGAGTGGCGTATAATAGAGTGCAATGTTTAAGTTCATGTACGTACATATATAGATATTGATAAAAAAATAATAGGTACAGTGTTTAAGTGGGAAAAAAGGTGAACAATTTTATGAAGAGGAGAAACATACATACTTATATGGATAAAATAAAAAATAATAAAAAGAAAAACACATAAAAAAACAAAAAATAAATTAAAAAACTATAACTAATCCATAGATCTATAGAAAAAAAAAATAAGATAATAATTTAATTGATGACCACACTAAACGTCTTTGAAAGCCATAGTAGTAATTGATATTACTATTTAAACCGTATTACTGATTGACATTACTATTATTATTATAGATCCTACAAAAATATTTAATCTTGAAGATTTTTGTAATAATGGTTGGAGAAGAGTGATCAATTTAGCTTTTCTATATGGTGAACGAGTTAACATTGGTTTTCTACTGAAACGTTGAAAGAGGATTTAGATATCTCTTTTAAAATAAATGTTCATAATAATGTTAATGTATATATAGTGATATATAAATATGTATAATGATAATGAATATTTATCTAGATTTCTTACGCTTGTCTTAGGAGATGGTAGTCGTTGGCAATCAAGTTGATGCAATAATAAATGCTTATTCACTCGATTCGCGGCCCACCAAGAAACCGCTTCGTGCCCAACCGGCCTAAGTCGTAATTTCGTCTTTTTACTGTCCCCTTGGGGTGGAATTTAATTCTTTTAAATTTGCAAATTTCACACCTTTGCTCCGCGACAGGTTTCAAGACGATTGCATTAAAATTATGCGTATTCTTTGTGTAGTTTTTCACTGCGTGCAGTAAGTAAGTAAGTAAGTTCAATTACGCTCATTCGTTAGACAATTAGAGGGCAGATGTCTTTTGCAAATTCATTTTGCCACCGTTCGAGTGAAATAGAGAAGTTTCCGTAAATAGGTATGAAAGAGGTCTTGTGATCGCTAGCTACACTTTTTTGTTTTTAGACATCTTTTAGAATACGAAATGCAGATATTGAATGTATTATCATTTATTTCATAAAATAAAAACAATACTAACAACGAAATATAACATTTTATCAATGGTCTTTCAAACTCATGCCTGGACAATCTGAATTTTGGATTTTTGCATTCACGCAACCTAGACTCATAGAAGAGGTTTAATACCTAAAGCTTATACCTATGCTTTCTTCTAGAAAAAGACGAGCACTTTAATATTTATTTTTTTACTGTAATGGTTAGCAAATTGCCATTTTCGTTATATCAGCTGCAATCACCAAATAGCAATTAATACAACCAGATATCTTCCCTTTTTTGTCTTTTCCTAGAAATGTGTCAGAAGTAACCGTTTAATAAATTTCTGAACCAGCGCTAGCAGTTGCAAGGTGGCAGCCGTAATAGCCAATTTTCTTTAACAGAATTACTCGGCCTTTAGATCAACACTTGACTTATTTATGTAACTTAACACTTATTATGACGCAGCTTTTTATGGTGACGTTGAAAAGGTTACCGTTAAAAAAGTTATAATGTTATATTTTTACTAATTTGTTATTTTTTTTTGAATGGGAGGCTAAAAAATTTTTTTTCATCTAAAAAAAATGGTGTCTTATAAAATTAATATTATGCCGTTAATTCTAAATGTTGGTCGAAGAAGTTACCAGTTGTTCTCTGGTTCATTTTTGAAACTGTTATAATTATTACAAAGATTATTTTATGCCCTTTAAAGTGATAAATTTTCGCGAGGACGACTAATTTCATTGTCATAATAATGACGAACTATTTATTAATTTTGTTAAGACAACTCATTCTAACATAGGTACACAGGTAACATAGGTACCTTAGAAAATAAATGAACGAACATCTCTAATGTTTGATTGCAAAGCAGAAAATTTAAAAAAGCGATGTTGAAATTGTATCGAACTCTTGGTGATTTATTCAAATACAAATAAATCAAAATACATTGAATATTTAACCCAAAAAAGAGTTTTCTTACATATAAACAACATGTTCACTTAAGTTCTTTATTTAAAATTCGTTATCTTTATCAGTTATTGAATATGGTCAATTATTTAACTTTTGAAAGTAACAAAATAACCCGTTTTATCACAGGATAAGGTTTCGTATGTTCAACAGTTTATTATGTGTTTAGTATTGAAGTTTTATGAAGACAAATACAACGATCAAATTTTGTTTTATAATTAAAATTTTAATAGAAGTATTTTTATGCATCTGTCAACATCAAATGTTAATAATGTGATGTAAGTCCCTACAATTTAAGAAAACACTGTTGACGCTCGTCATATTATGTTTTTTTATGCTTCATATTAGTATTATTTCATATCCAACAAAAACCTAATACACTTTTGACTTCACAGTCAAAATGCAATAAAAATATTCAAATCACCAAACCAAACATTCCATTTTTTTAATTAGGCAGAAACTTTTATCTGCAGCTTAAAAAAAACAATGTTGCGAAAAAAATTACCAGCTGCGTTCCGAATTCAAAAACACAACTAATGATTTGTATTCATTGCTTACCGGTTTTTGGACGGAAAAAAATTAAAAAGGGCAACTTATAATGACATGCGTGTCCCAGTTTCGGAACGTTGAGATAGAAAAAAAAAACAAAGGTGTCTATGAATGGTCTTTTTTCAAATTAGAATATGGAATGTCGCTCTCAGGGATATCGGTTACTCGTTCATTTGAATCACAACACAGGAAGTATGTTCTATCAGACATATGCTATTGTATTTTGACCTTTATTTTTGTATCAATATGGTTGTTTTCGGATGCTTGTCTATTTTATCTATTTCTCACCCTTTCGAAGATTAATTGTGAAGATGTTTTACATTTAGACTGGCAGTCTTTGGTTGTAAATTTATGTAAATGGAGCTTAATGGATGTTAAGTTGAGCTGATAGTTAGCGATAGTGTTACATTAATTTAGCTACGAGTTAAGGGTTATGTTATTTACGATTTCTTTTAGTGCACTGACTATGCCATTCAATTATAATTAAGATTACATTTTATCTCTTTAGATTAATTAATGTGAATAACGTAAAATATCGACCCTTTAACTTTTCATAGCAGGACAAAGGATTGCAATGCCGCAAAATTGTGCCAGCATTGCAATCAGATCAGATGATGAGCGAATAAAGTTACCAACTATCATCATCATCATCTTAGCGCCTCTCCCGGTCAGGAGTACGCTTTTACGCGCCAAAGCGTACATGCTAAGCTAGGCCTTCAGCCGTGTGTTTGGCTCGGAACTAGAGACGTTCATCCCACTACCCACTAAACTCCTCCAGTTTCCTTTGCACTCTAGCAGGGTAGGAAACTTATGTCCGCCTTTTTAATAGGCGCTGAACCCCGATCCCCGGGTATGATCAAAAAACCTAGTGAATTTGAAATATTGTTACTTCTTACTCATGCTACATCAATATACTTGTAGACCATCTAGACATTCTTCTCTGAACTAGAACAGTCAGCGTCAAATAATCAAATCAAATCAAACAAAAAGTTCTTTATTTACATAGGCTTCAAAGATGCACTTATAAAGCGTTAATAAATGATTACATTACATTACGATTCTACCACCGACTTCGGAAAGCAGTCAACGGTCGGGAAGAAGCGGCAAGAAACTCGATAGTTGCTCGTTCAAAGTCGCCAATTTTTACAATTTTAATATTATTAATTAGAAATTCTAATAGATAGTGACACTTAGGGGCTATCTGGTTGCATCTTTTTATTTGAGTAACCTGAGTGAGTGAGTGTGTGAGAGCGATGGTGGCCTAGTGGTACGGACGGCGCCTCACATACGTGAGGTCCGCGGTTCAAATCCGGGCCCACACCTCTAGATTTTTCGAAATCTATGTGTAGATTTGTGCCATTGGCTCGGCGGTGAGGGAACACACCGTGAGGAAACCTGCACATTCAGTGATTTCTGACTTTAGTTCAGTTAGATCTGAATGTGTAACCATGATACAATCTGTCTGGTTCCCCTCTATGGGTTACGAAGGTCAGATGGCAGTCGCTTCACTGTAATTACCAGACTTGCCAAATCCCGGATCATGGTCAAATCGGACCCCGCATAGAAACGGGATAAACGCTAGGAATAAGAAGACCCTGAGTGTCACTATCTTCTATCAGACTTTCTGTACTAGTACACTCGATTACAGTCTCGTACTTAAACCATAGAACAACGAGTGTAAAAATAATTATGAAAGATGAAATAAGCAAGATAAATGTTCTTTCATCATTAAGTATTTATTTCGAGATAAAATACATTAAAACGTTTCCCGGCGTGTTCCGAAACGATAATTATTAAGACTAATTGATTTAAATTGGCACTTTGCATGAGTTTAACGAGATACAATCTCTTTTCAACTTAAAACGGCTTGTTACTTTTATCTTCTTTTGATATGGAGCGGCGGAGTAATTATTGTGTTTAAAATATTTTTTGTCCTTTTAAATAAATGTGAATAAGTTGGTCTATTGTTGAGCTTTCATATTTAAATACCTACGTATGATTGGGCTTAGTGGCGAGCCCTAGGATAGGCCTATGTCCAGCCGTGGACTGCGATAGGCTGATGATGATGATGATGTATGATTGGATCTTTGAAGTTCTTATATTAAAGTTTAATTTGAACCTGCACCTTATTGTCACAAATGGAAATTCCTTCCTAAATAATATTTAATTATGAACGTTTTAAAATAATTACATTTTGTTATTAAGAACTCCATTTTGTAACTTCAATTTCATATAAAAATATTAATGATTCTTAATTTAAAATCCGTCAAAATACTAACCGCCGCGCGTCACAATTCGCAATGGCGGCTGTACTTAACCCTTCTATCGCCGCATGGGCCGAATTTGCATACACATTTATTTTTTCTTAAACACAGAACAACGATTTTTTTTCTTAGCCCTCTTTCTCATTGTTTGAGAGTTCCTGCGATTATTTTAGTTTCGCACAATGAGGAATTATAACTGTTGCCGCGTTGAGATGGTAATGAGGTTTTTGTAGGTCCATTGAGATTATTTTTGAATCCGTTTGTTGCAACTTGTAATGCGGCAGCAGATGTTTCTGGTTCAATGGATCTTGTTCTAATGTTGGTTTAGTAGTCGTAAAATTACCCTTTTATAATTACGTAGGTATATCATAGAACAACTAGATATCATACATAAAATGAATGTAAAAAAATCTTTAACCATCTTTATACTGGTTAGGTCCGTATTATCCGGTCGCTTAGGTGTTATTTATATTATACTAAATATAGGTGAGCGTAAACATACTAAAGTATATTAAAGTCAATAGGTAGAAAATGCGTCATTATAAATATTCTTCAACTCTCATATTAACAAGATCCGGAATAATAATCAAACTTCTTGAGTTACGCTTAATAAATTATTTCAACATCTAATGACATTAAAATATTCATTTAAACTTCATTGAAATATCTGTCAACCCTATTTATTATGCGGAATTTGGCCCATATTGCCCCGATGGGAACTAAAACCTGCTTTCTTCAGATTTGCGTACAAAAATCCAATCTCATTTGGAACGGGTTCTCATTGACGCGTCTTTCATTCAGATCTTGGACCTTGAGCGAATTTGAACAAGTACAACGTTTCTAAAACTTTTAGCGCAGTAACAGGAAACATGCAATTTTTTTTTATATAGCAATTTAAAATGGGAGCATTAAAATAAATGTAGTTTTAATGTTTTAATAACAAAAAGCGATCAATATTTTTAAATTGGTCGACTTTTAATAGAGATGGTGTCTAACAGACTGGCCATTGATCAAGACGATCGCAAAAGAAACTGTGTCACTGAGTCTGCGTGAAATGTTTTAAATTTCAATATCATCGCAATTTCTATAATGTTGATGTAAAAGTTTCAATATGTGATGATGAATTCGCAGTAAAACAAAGGATGAAAAAAATATTTAGAACATTTACTATTGTGATACATTTGGCCGGCAAAACTTTTTTTTAAATATTTTATCGGATAGCATTTTTCTACAACAAATCTGCGCCTAAAAGTCAAGCAAAAATTCATTGCAAAGTTTAAGAACCCCCGCCACTATCCTTTATTTAAGCGCCCGAATATTTATAAGGAGACGTTCGTAATTTGTCCCGGGAAAGGTAACGCGGACAAAAACTCGAATTCATTATGACGGGGACCGACAAAAAAATAATAAAAAAACCCAAAATAGTTTGTCTGACAACGAGTTTTGCCCGCATTAAGTGACGGGTTGTGATTTGTGAACGACGTGTGATAGTGTTCTTAATTTGAAAGTTTGGATATAAGTTTTTTTTAAAAGGAGCCATGGAAGCTAAATTTTTTTCATATTTTGGGTACCTAATTAAAAAAAACAGATGAAGAAAATAATTGGACATTGTTCCAAAGAGTTAATATAAATATGGGTTCGAACAGGGCGTCTTTTATAAGAGTATAGTAGAGGTAAGAAAAGTTTTAATGTAGTGTTTACAAAATCTATGTCCTAACAGAAAAGTTCAAAGTGTTGACCATGTTTTTAATATCATGTAACTAGATTTTTGTTAAGCTGTACGTAGTATACCTATACTACATACTTGATATCTTAAGTGCTTAAGCTACTTAACACGGGGTCAGATCAATGTATGTGATGTTGTGAAAAAAAAAAAAAAATATCGCTTATAGTCCTGTTTAGTTAATGTGAGTGTTTAATGTCACTTTGATACAAACGTCGCATCTCCCGTACAAAATACCCTATGCTAAAGTTTTAATTTAAACAGCCGCCTTCTATTTCTTCAAAATTTCGTACTTAACCCTCGAAAGCTTGCGGGTACTTTTTTCACCCAGTATGTAAAACGTGTAAATAGTTATACTTTAAAAGGCTTCCCAACAGTGGCCCTCCACTCAGCAGTTAGCACGCGTCTAATATTTAGCGAGATTTCGCGTATGTAGTACACGCGAAATAAGCAAATAAAAACAAAGCATATTTGTGTCTTACATTGTGCTGTTATGCGTTTTTAGTTGTTTTATTCAACGATAGATTTAATTTCTTATATGCAATAGGAATGTAATCACATTGATATCTCTTCAATCTTTGTCAAATCGATGTCCTTGTTTTAATACATAGAATAGTAATTTTATTCATCAAATAATGTAATAAGTATTTATGTTTGCGCTATGCGATCTGTTTATTTTAATACATACATATTTTTCTTAAAATTGTAACATTGCTCATAATTAGGTATTTGACTGCATACGAAATAAATTATGATATACCAACATTAAAGATGAAATCCAAAATTAAGCATATTTTTTTATCCCACAGTTACTTTTGAGCTTTTAATAAATTATTACACCTAATTGAAACTAAAAGACTATTGATTTGACAATACAAAATTGTGAAGTCGCAATTTTGTATTCCATACAGTTTTTCCTACAAGTTTACGTTTTTGACATTTAATAAAAGAAGGTGATTTGACCTGGCAGTCAAATACCGGATTTTTAGATAGTTAATATTTTACTATTAGTTACTCATTCACACGAGTTCTAAAGTCATAATTACTTAAGGTTCTTCACCCAGCTAGCTATAATAATACCAATACCTACACCACGCACTCCCTCTCTCAGATTCATCGTCGAACCTCGCATATACTACGCGACTTGCCGGGAGGGGCGGGAGGCACAAAATGGATCCTCGCGACATTCGGCGCCATTACTGCGACCCTCGCCCTCAGTGAAACGCGCTCAAAATTACATGCGGGCCTATGTACGATGTACAAGAGACGTGGGGGAGTACCCGTATCCGAAAATAACGGATATCGGATATAAAAATATCCTTAAATGTCACCGAATCCGGAAAAAATATCGGATAATACCGAATTGGAGCGGAGCCTAGCTGTGATACTTGGTCACATAACTTATGCTTAGAATCACTATTTAAACTTCTAGAAATTTAATAACCGTAACTAAAATTAGATTAGTAACATTACAACGGGACTAAACGCGATGTTATTATTATTAGTACCTAAGTACTTTAGTCCCGTTGTAATGTTTACTAATTATAATGCAACGCGAATGTTTAAAGTTATCTTTACTAATATATAAAGCTGAAGAGTTTGTTTCTTTGTTTGTTTGATACGCTAATTTCTGGAACTACTGGCCCGATTAAAAAAAATTGTGTTGGATAGTCCATTTGACGAGGAAGGCTTTAGGCTATTGGAAATCGAAATCCACGCGGACGGAGTCGCGGGCAGCCGCTAGTAAAATTCTATTATCCAAAGAATCCAAACCTTACTGACATCCGAAAAATTATAATATTCATATCCGATCCGTATCCGAAAATTTCACATCCGTAACATCCCTAGTGTGTACACAAACGGCCCAAACAGAATAACAAGCCTTATTTGAATCGCGAATAAAAAGCACGCGAGAACTTGGCCGAGTGTTTACCGGATTAGCCTTTGCGTCGGGGCAATTCGGCGGAAGGAATTGTTAGAAACTACTCCGAAATTGCCATGTGAGATGTAAATAAACTTCGGTTTATAGTTTAAGGGATAGTAAATAAAGATTTATAAATAAAAGTCAAGACTAAATATTCTGTCTTTTTTTTTACTCTGATTGTAGGTTAAGAAGGAATATTTAAAGAAGAAGATCTTTTGACCCGGACAACAGATTGGACGTTTTAAAAATAGATTTTTAGGGTTCCGTAGCCAAATGGCAAAAAAACGGAACCCTTATAGTTTCGTCATGTCTGTCTGTCTGTCTGTCTGTCTGTCTGTCCTGGCTCGTTCTCCGCCGTTTCTGAACCGATTGCCACGAAAATTGGTGGAGAGATGTATAGTGATAATTCAAGAATTGGTTTTTAAAATAATCGAAAAATAATTATTTTTACCCCCCCTCCCATACAGCGAAAAGTAAATTCGAAAAAAAAAAATCGACTTACCCCATCGTGTTGGGTATCGTTAAAAAGGTATTTTTAAATACAATAAAACTTGCCTTGAAACCATGTGGATCAAACACCCCAGTCTCGAGATATATTAATACAAAGTTAAAATTAGAGCGTCCCCCCCCCCCTTAACTTTTGAAATACTATTACAGTAATTCTAAAAAAAATGTCCTGTATACCTCCAAGTAAGTACTTTCAACGAAAACTATAGCGAACTCTGTATCATACATAGTTATTTTTATACAACTCGACCAACTTATGACGTGCAGTTGCCCGTACTAAATGGTGTCTTAAGCGGTCGGGCCATCTTTTAGCTACGGAACCCTTTCATGGGCGTGTCCGACACGCTCTTGGCCGGTTTTTATAATAAACAGTGGAATGAGAGCCAAAATATGTGTTTTTACTCTCATATCTCCGAAGAACAGTAGGGTAAATCTAAGCAACGCCAATGGAGGGATAGCCTTTTAATTGCTTCCCGAGACACGCGAATATAATGCCATCGGTTAATCTATAAAAGTAGGACTATTTTAAGAATAGTGTGTTATAATTTCATTACAATTGTGGCCCGGAATTTGATCAAAGACAGTGGCGTGACGAAAATTTCGTATGAAAGGTAATGGGAAAGCTTTGAATTGAAAATGATTTTATATTTTCGCTTTGGTTACATGTTTATATCACGGAGCCTATATCGTATCATATTAACTTAATGGCTAATTAAAAATCAAAACAAAATCACCGCTTCATCTTCCCAAATCTATTGTCGTCGGGACTCGGGCATCTCAAATTTCTCCCGAAACATTTCAAAACAAGAATCCCGCGGAAAACTCTGGAATAATAAGGGATACACAAGCACACTCGAAGCGGGGGACGTCCCGTCTCATATAAAATTTATATCAAATAACAACCAATTTGGCCCAGGCCGTGCCGTTATTACGAAAATATTTAATACAATTCTACAAAAATACCACAAGGAAAATACGCTTTTATTGTTTAGGGCGAAAGGTTGTGTTTGCAACGGATGGGGTGTGGAAAACAAAAATATTTCCGGCTGACTACTCATCAGCATCGGGCGTTATTGAAACGAAATAAAAGGAAGAAAAAGGGAATTCCAAAATTGGTCTAAAGGTGACGTGTGCAGTGGCGAGCAGGGAAATTATAACATTTGATAATTTTTAAATTTTTACGGATAGTTAGCCTCATAAAGCCTTTAACATTAGTCAGAGACATAATAAAACAAAAAAATAAGAACTATTTGGAAAGCAATGTTTCAAAATTTATACATCGTCTACGTTACTCTCAAAAATATTTCCATTAAATTACCGACTATCCATGTACCTACGCAGATATTTTCAGGAACAATAAAACTATACACATGTTATTTATTGATTACATATAATATCGAGTCTATGGGACAATTTTATTAAACAAAATCATTAATAATCAAAGTTATAAAAAATTGTGAGCTTCGTAAAATTTCTGAAAATATACTTAGTTACTCAATACCAAATATAAATCAACTAATCATATTTATCAATCACAATATAAAATAATATTAACAAAACTGTTCCATTTCCCAAAACTCACCATCACGGCAGTGCACGCAGAAGAAAGCCCTAGGCTGAATTTTAATAAGATGTCATTGCCAAACAAGGCGAAGGGAGCCGAAATTTTATTACAACAAAAACTTCATCACAATAACACGCGAAATTACCTACACTTTTAATTGAGTCTAATCGACCGGGATATTTAAGAAAGGCCCACAATGAGAACCCTGGGGTATCCCTGTTCCCCAATTTGACAGCTCGGTTTCTTAATGAGTGTATTAATTCCTTTTGATTAGGGACGCTACGACCCTTTGCGTCTAAATGTGTGTCATTACTTTGTCTTTAATTGTAAATGTGTTTTTGAGGCAATGTGTCAGGACTCTTAACTTTTCTATGGGCTATTAGGCGGCTAATTTGAAGCAATTATGTCGAAATTTGTTGTCTGTTAGATTAAAAGCGCATTCGAATGCAGTTTGAAATGTTGGTTATGTATAATAATAGTTTATTTATAACGTTAACGGACTGTTGCAAGCTACCTGAATATTTAATGGATATTTTTATTGTTTAAAAATGTTTCAAGTTTAAGAATCTCCACCTTACAGAAAACCACAGTGATGAAGCACTTCGTAACTCCTGTGCTATGTTTCTGCTGGTGAATAAGATCGCCAGAGCTCAGTTGGAGAGACTTTGAGGTTTAAAGGCAGGCAACACATTTGCGACTCTTCTGCAGTTGTTGATAACCATGGGCATGCATAACAATGACTTTATTGATCATCGTAATGCATTAAATATCACGTTACGATCTAAAACAAAGTTGATGACATGAACAACACAATTCCACTGATCAAAAAATATTTTGCAAGCGTACCAAGTCACTTTTTCTTGAAAACCTTCCCTATATACAAATACCTAACAAAGATTTCCCAAAACCGCAAAGACAGCCAATGAAGAATTAATGAAAAACGCATCCCAACCAACTTATGCTAAGTGCACAATAAATCTCCGCTCGGGGCGGCCTCGCGGATTCTTCCCGCCGCCCCTAATCCTGTTATTAATGGTATTTTACCCCCCAAATGTACGGTGCATTGAGGGGGATAAGATAAGAGAGCTGACAGTCATCTTCATTCGGATCTGTCGATGTTTAATAATAAAAGAAGAAAGGAAAGACTTTGAGAGGAATAGAGGCTGATTTAGTGAATAATAATTGCGTTTGTAAAAGAATTGAGGCAAAAATTATAATAATGTGTAATCATTCACTCTTGTATACAAAAGTGATTAGTACTTTATTTAAATACTAGCGGCCCGTCACGCGGTTTCACCCGCGTCCCGGGGGAACTACTTCCCGTACCGGGATAAAATATAGCCTACGTTACTCTGGGTGAATGTAGCTTTTCAACAGTGAAAGAATTTTTCAAATCTGCCAAGTAGTTTCGGAGCCTATTCAATTCATACAAACAAACAAACAAACAAAAAATCAAACCTTTCCTCTTTATAATATTTGTATAGACTAGCGTCCGTTCGCGACTCCGTCCGCGTGCTATTCCGGTTCCGCACTCGTTTTGTTATACATATTACGAGTATAGCTTAAAGCCTTCCTCGACAAAAGAAGTATCCGACACATTTTTTTTTTAATTTAATTCTAATCAATATTTCACGCCAGTAGCGCGTTCAAACAAACTCTTCAGGTTTTTTGTTATTAAAGCTTGCTTTTATTACCTAATTCGTGTATGATACAATTGATTTAAAGAACATTAAGTTATAAAATATGTAGATTTACTAAGTCAACATCAACACACATGTTTCAATACAACAGCTCTAGGGATTAACTAATTAAGAAAATATTTTAGCTGCACGGGAATCAAACCTAGAACCTCCTTATCAGTTGCCCGTTACTATCATGAGTTCTACCAAAGCAGTCTATTTACCCTACAACATTTTCCACGAACATCACCAATTGAAAAGCCAATTTTCTTCGCTCCTGAAAAATCGAATTACAGTAGTAATTTGTAGTGAGTTGTGCGGATTACAAATGAACTGTAATCAGCGCCCCGGGCAATCGTCTGTAATTCGCTGTAATTATCAATTAACTCTGCCTACGCTCCTTTCTAGTCAGAGGATATGTATAGAGATGATACAACGTTAGATTTTGAAAAGGTCTACAAGAATGAGCTGTAATTACGTATTAGTACATCAATGATTTTAATTAATGTATTGGATTGTGGAACGAGTATAGTGTACTATGTGTACGGAAACCGAATACCACGCGGACAAGTCGCGGGCGGCCCCTAGTATAAAATGGAGTTGCTTTCTTCTGTATTTCCCAATATGCTTAAAAATCTTAAAAACTACGCATCCGATTTTCGTGCAGTTTTTTATTCAAATAAAGTAATTCAAGAGGAAGATTTAGTGGTATAAAGCATACATAAAAAGTAGATAAATACTGATAATTTTGCAATTGTGGTGAGCCGGGGCTTTTTTTATTCGTCATAATCTTATTCTTCGTCTTATTTATACGTGTTACGCAACTCACTGGTTGCGTGACAGAGCCACACACACACTTAAATGACGACTCCTATTGAGCAGGCTAGAGTCTAGTTCGTTACCGGAATAAACCAGATCGCTCCTCCAACTAAGAACGGGAAGAAGCCGGGGCGAGTCAATAGTTTCAAATAAAAATAATCAAACGAGATGCCGTCGTATAAATTTACAACGTGGCCGTAGGTGAAGCCCAGTGTAATATGTACTTTAAATATCTTGCATTGACACTTGATTAAACTCCTTAAGAAATGAATTTAGAACGTCATTATAATGGTGCAACTTGACGCATATTTAAAGGTCGTCATGAATATAATAAATGCATATGGGTGGCGGTATTCATTTGTCATGTAAACTGCATTCTCAAATGAGTAAAGTCAGGCAGATGCCGCATGCATCACAAGAATTGCATACATTCTTGATTACTCGTTGATTAGGACATTTATAAATAGGTTCTAAGAACAGCGATATTTTGAAGTCCCTTTTTTATACGTTTTTAGTAGGTCAACTTTGTCCTTATTGAACTTCTGTTCAATACATTTTTAAACATTGTCTTGCCCCTTTCGAAATGTATTCATGGAAATTATCAACACATAAATAATGACGAGTAGATTGTAGAAAACACATTTTGATGTCGTCGTTTATTGCTTATTACATCATATTATCAAATGTTAACCGAGAGCGATGGTGGCCTAGTGGTACGGACCGCGCCTCACATTTGTGAGGTCCGTGGTTCGAATCCGGGCCCACACTCCACTATGTGTGGATTTGTGCCATTAGCTCGGCGGTGAGAGAAAACTCCGTGTGGAAACCTGCACATTCAGATAGTTTCTGTCTTTAGTTCAGTTAGATCTGAATGTGTAAGCATGATCCAATCAAACTGGTTTCCCTCTAAGGGTTACGAAGGTCTGATAACAGTCGCTTTACTTTTATTACCAGACTCGACAAATCCTGGATCATGGTCAAAGCGGACCCCGCACAGAAACGGGACAAACGCTAGGAAGAAGAAGAACAAAATGATAACTTTTAATATTCAACTCTATATAAATCCAGTGTTGAGTTTGATTTATGCCAATAAATTGTGGGGAACGTGATTGAGGTATTTTATAGGATATTTTCAATAAATTTTGTAAATGAATTCCTTCGGTGAACACTGTAAATTATGATTTTACCCTTGTAACGATCATTATTCATTTGTAACTAGCTGTACTAACTTGGATACCAGACCTTTTTTACGGAAAATTAATTAAAACGCCTTTATATTGTTGAAAACTTACATTCTGTAATGTCCAATGTAATTTCTAATTGCTTTAGCAAGAGTTAAAGTTTAATAAATCGCCGGAATTATAAGATTTTAATTTAAATGTCAATTAATAGTAATGCTAAAGTAACTCTGTCTGTCTATCTGTCTTTTTTTTCTGTTACGATTTTTTCACAACCGATTTAAATGAACTTTGGCACAGACAATCTTTAGACCCTGAGAAAGAATAGGCTAGCTTTTATTGCGAAAAAAAGGGATCAGAAATCACGCTGACGAAGTCGCGGGCAGCCCCTAGTACCTATGCTAATAAATCCTAGTAATTATTTTATTAATATCAATTTTAGGTTCTGAGGTGGACTTTTTCTGGGTTCGAATTTTGTTTGAACACTGCTATAAAAATCAATAGGTACCATTCGTAAAAGATCCAACCAAGTATTGACATAAGCAATTGCCATTAGTATCTCATCGTTCAAAAGCATATTCAAGACTAGCGGCCGCCCGCGACTCCGTCCGGGTGAATTTCGATTTTCAATAGCCGTCTTCGTCAAATGGACTATCCAACACAAAAACATTTTTTCAAACCAATCCAGTAGTTCCTGAGATTAGCGCGTTCAAACAAACAAACATACAAACAAACTCTTAAGCTTTAATATTAGTATAAAATTTCTTGCCCTTTTTTCGTAGGTATTTCAAAACACCGTCGAGAACCGTACCAACACTCCATATTAATTCCAACCGAACCATGTCTGCCGTAGCCGTGACAACGGGCCCCACACAATCTAATATGGCGGAGGGTGGCGACTTTTTTCATTTCCATCATGACAAAACCCCATATTTTTGTTTAATCGATGCTTATAATGCGGAGCCACGCGAGGCGGGGCGGTGTTGCTAGGTTGAAATAGTTTTTCCGGGTTTGAAAAAGTTAAATATTATTTTCGGGTTCTGATGTGTTTTTTTGGCATTGAATGAGAAAAAACTGCCATTTGTATTGCATTATTGAGTCATACATCAATCGAAAAGAAAACTATACTTTAGTATAAAATAATCATTTTAGTTTCGTACATTTATGAAATGGTTTTAACGTCGATATAAATACTACGACCGCAAAGTAATTTTCAAAGATTTATTCCAAATGTGTTTTGAAATTTCTGATTTAGCTTTGTTTCGTCTCTTATATTCATATAAATTTAATTTATTAATTATTAATTTAATTTAATTTCAATTAGGAGACTGGACCTTAGAAATAGATCGATTACCTAACTAACTCAAACATATTTCATCTCAACATTTATTCTGAACTCCGCAAACATGTTTATAGAAATATGTTTCCTCATTTATTTCGATTTTGCGACATAATTTCCCAACACTGGCAACACTGGTCGATATTGAACGTTAGTTTGGAATGTATGGGACCGTATTTTGTATTTTATTGTTAGCCATTAAATCGTAAAGTACGCTTCGGTATAATATTGGTCGTGTCATGATATTTACCACGATTATTACATATCGCCGAAACCATTCCTGTTATTGGAAAGAAGGTTTTAGTTAATTAAACCGTTTCGATTTATTTATTGCCGCAGATTGTTCGAATACCTACTTATTATGTCTCTTTATTTACTTACTAGCGGCCGCCCGCGACTCCGTCCGCGTGGATTTCGATTTCCAATATCCTATGTGTTATTCTGATGTATAAGCTATATTGTGGTAAAGTTTCATTCAAATCCATTCAGTAGTTTTTACGTGAAAGAGTAACAAACATCCATACATCCATACATCCACACTTACAAACTTTCGCCTTTATAATAGTAGTAGGATTATTTGTGACTTATTGGAAACCATGGATTACCTATGTATTCATTTGTCTCTACGTTAATTAATCTCTAAAATAAGCAGCACTTTATGAATATCTAGGATACAAAACCAGACCTACTTACTCAGGTACTAGGTACCTTAGATACCTTAGATATAAACTAAATAATATACATACTTGCGTTATAAATGACGTATTAATTATGTTTGAATTATGTATTAGTTTTTGTTACCTATTGAATATTTTTAACATTCACTTTTCTTTTGCAGGTAAATAAGAAAAAAATCCAAAGGTATCATTACTTTTTTCGAAAATCTTTGTTCAATTATAAAATAAATTCTTTTGTTAACTTTTTATTTGTATGTTTAATTATAGGTCACAAAAAGCAAGTTGTAAAAATTATCATCTTATGTGTTTAATTATAAGAATGTTGATCAGATATTTATTTGAGTCGCTTGACTTTTATAATGTTAATTTAGTTAAGGAATATTATAATATCATGTCAATTAAAGTACAATTCAATATTTCTATTTGCAATTTTATTTACAACTAACCTTTAGAAAACAAGTTATATAACCTTCTACTATTTTGATGTGAATGGTTTGTTGAAAAAAAGTGCCGCAAGAAACTCAACAGTTGGCATTTTGTACAATAGGTTCCTGAGTGATGATAACAGAAAAATGGAAATAAACTACATAACGAGGCGAAATTATTACTCTAAAATATTACTTCATGAATATTATCAGTTTTCTGGAACTACACGAGTACTCTGTCCATTTTATGCAACATCTTTTCACATGTGATTCCCAAAGGTATCTCAAGTGTGATAACATTCCAATTTCCTTTCTGTTTTAATTCCACTTTACACATACCTAACAACATATTTTGAAGAAGTTTAGATTTATTCGTAGCATTTATTTCTACCGATAATTTGTAATCAGTGGCACAATCGTACCAAGTACCTAATCGTTATGCATAGTTAGCCCATCACTAACTAACCGTCTATGAAGTGCAATATAATTTGTTCGAAATTTGAACCTAAACAATACGAAACTTCATGGGCGCGAGCTGTTAGAAGACGCTTAAATAATATGGACAGAGTTTTGAGACACTTATTATATAAGTCATATAATAATTCTAGCTATCCACATATTTGTCATTTTACATAGCTTAATATTATTGTTTTCATGGCTATTTTCCTGCATAAATAATAAATCAAGTGATTTAAAAAATATCTTTGTTTGAGTGTGCAATGGGTTTATTTGAAGTGCGCTAAAGTTTATCATTTCCCAATTTCTCTAGAGTAAACGCAATACGTTGACTTCTTCCATACAGGCCTATTTTATTCGTCATCGAGTCTTTCACACCGTTTTCACTCATATCATCCTTCACTCAATCCATCTATAAAAGATGCGCGCTAAAGATACGGCTGCAAAAAAAAGTAAATTCAAAAAGCATGTTCCTACAGGATGGTAAGTACATAGGGGGAAGAAAAGTACATCCGTAAGGTAGCAAACAGACCACTCCAAACTTCGGAGTGGAACGCATGATTGAGCAAAAAATGTGGGGGTGCAAAATACCCCACGGACACATCCAGCAAATATCACCTTTAACTGCTAATAAATAAGGTCTACTTCGTGTCGAAGTTTTAATCAATCCAACAGGAGGAACGTATCGGTATCACCCTAGGTTTTTTTGAAAGCTCAATTAGTGTCACCAGTTTGTCTTGACCCATCAGTCGTGTGTTGATCTTCGGATTTTCTTGATGTGGAAAGGTCTTCGTTATTTGGACAAGATAACATTTTTGAGTTATGATTTTTTTCGAATTCGTTAGAGGAATTATTTGAAAATAAAAGAGGACAGTGGAATTTGGCATTCGACGATCAGACGGGTAACAAGATTATTGGAATTATCAAGACGAATTGCCCGAATTATTCAATTTAATATATATTTTCAACAAAAAATACATATCTCTCAGGTCTATGGATATATTGAATAATTTAATTGAAAATTATTGGAATCTAACAATATCTACATTTCGGACCTGACATTGCAGATAGTTTACAAAAGAGATGCCACGTCCCCAAATAAAAGATTCGTGAATTTGCTATTAAATTGGCTAGATGCCACAATGCACTTTTAATAATAATGTAATTTGTATTATGTTATTTTAATTTACTGAGTTTTGACAATTCAAAAGAGCTTTTTCGAATGCCTATTTGAATAAAGATATTTTTGATTATAATTGATTTTGATTTTGATGATTTCCCTATAATTTCACTCAGTTTAATGATGATAGAAAACAGCTTGATTTTGTTTGATTGCTGAATTGGAAACGTCTATACGAATTAATATAGAAAGCTGAAGAGTTAGTTTGTTTGTTCCAACGCGCTAATCTCAGGAACTGGTCCAATTTAAAAAAATATTTTTGTGTTGGATAGTCCATTTGACGAGGAAGGCTTTAGGCTACAGTATATAAATATAATATACCTATCTGTGCGGAATCAGAATACCACGCGCACGGAGTTGCGGGCGAGTGCTAGTAGATGCATATAACACCCACACCAAGACAAACAGACATGTTCATGCACACAAATGTTTGTCTTGTGCGGGGATCGAACCTGCGACCTCTTGGTCTAATACTTAGTCAACTTCTTGACCACTATAACAAGCGGCTCGTCAAAAAAACATGCCACTAACATCTGAACAACAATAATTATGAATATTCAACTGAAACAATTTATTCCAATTTGATATTATGCAATGTGACGTAAAGAAATTTCCGCATCGGAATTAGATTCATGATGGAAGGTACAAAGTTTGTTTCAAGTTTCATTCAAGACGACTAGCGCCACTGTTATATTTTTTTAAGTATCATTATTATTTTGCCGATAATGTTAGCAGGCACTCGAAATAATTTTCAAATTTGACAAGCCGTTTGGTGTAATGGTCGAGAAGTCGGCTATTAGGTTCACCAAAGGTCGCGGGTTCGATCCCCGCACGGTACAAACATTTGTGTGCATAAACATGTCTGTTTGTATCGGTCTGGGTGTTTCTATGTATATTTATGTATGTATTTACAAAAAAAAAATGATATAAGTAATGTTTATCCGTTATCTGGCAACCATAGCACAAGCTAATGCTTAGTTTGGGGCTAGATGGCGCTGTGTGAATAATGTCCAGAGATATTTATTTATTTATTTAATCTTGATTCCAAATGAATTGGCCAGTAGGGATTTGGTATTATAATAAAAGGTTCTGAGATCACAATATTGTGCATTGTTTTAATGCCAACATATTGGTGATAAGTTATGAGTGCTCTGCTCATTGGTTAAAAGAAGGATCGAGTTCGAGATAGATCGGACAAGTCTTTGTACCTACATACCTATATAATATTATGACAGACTGGATAAATTGGAGAAGGGAAAAGCAAACCACTTCATTAAAATTGCCAAGAGAGTTGTTGTGTGGTTCATTTCATGCAATGATCACGACTCTCAGTAATAAGGAATACGACTCGAGGACGAGATATAATCCACACTACCGAAGTACTTATGAGTAATCATAGTCATTTTAAACTATTTCAACTTGGCATAAAAGATAATGCACTTTTCAAGAAAATTGCTCGCCTATTAAGATACCATCTGAGATTTATTTTTTATTCTTTGGCAGAGTTAATTATTATCAGTACATTATTTATAATTCCAACTTTGCATTTCGATGACAACTGAGCACAACATTCTACTTTAGTATTACAATGTTTAGTTCTCTATGACGAGATGAGAAGACAACTGCCTTTTTTCTATTCTAGGTTCTAGCTAGTCCAAAACCTAGCCTACCACCACATCGTGACCAAAACCATTACGTGGCCTGAGCGCAAACATTTCGCTCATCGCTCGCTTCACAAAAACCGAACTAATTTCGGTAGAGTGAAGTTGTCACGAAAGCCGATGATTACAGATAATAATGCTATAATTATTGCTATGACAGTAGCCGGGGTATTCCAGTTTGAGCAACCGATTCGTCTATTATAATAATATAATAATAATATTATAAGCCTGTAGAGTTTGCTTGTTTGTTTTTTTTTAACGCGCCAATCTCAGAAACTACTGGTTCGTATTAAAAAATATTTTTCTGTTAGACAGTCCATTTGTCTAGGAAGGCTTGAAGCTATAATATAAACACTTTATGATCCATAATCCAGGCAAAAGGAGTCGCGGGTAGCCGCTAGTTAAAAATAAAATCAAATAAAAATACATATTTATTATCAGACAACATGATCCAAATGCGTAAGTAACAAGAGCTTATTCAATGTTAGTAAATACAACTTAGAAAGAAAAAAATGTTACAGACTCGAATCTGTGTTATAATCTGTACTAATAAAATAAAGCTAAAGAGTTTGTTTGTTGGAATGCGCTTATCTCGGGAACTACCGGTTTGAATAAAATAATATTTTTTTTTATTTGTATTGGATAGTCCATTTGTCGAGGAAGTACATATTTAAGCTATAGAATAACACTGTGTGTGCGGAAACCGAAATCCACGCGGTCGGAGTATAATTTGCTCGACAAAAACATCTAAATAGGCCTGCATAAACTCTCAATCGGTGTTTATGTGGACTAGGCCAGGTGCTCAAGTCTTGGGTGCTCTCAAATTGGGTGCGCAAAGTGGATCACACAGCTAATAACGCTGTAATTGTTGCTTTGACAGTTGCTGGGCCCGGCTATTAGGGCGGGCCTTTGGCCTATTCCATTATCATGTCTTACTATGTTGACAGTTTTCGTTTTAAAAAAAAAAACTAATTTTGTATCAAGATAATGAGGCTGTTATCTATTTAATTTTAAATCATCATCATCATCCTAGCGCCTCTCCCGGTTGCATCCTCGGCCATTGCCTTGGAGCCCAGGGTACGCTGCGACTATGATCCTGAATTGACATGCCTGGTTATTACAATGGAGCGACTGTCGTCTGACCTCCGTAACCACAAGGGAAACCAGACCAGTTGGATCACAGTCGGGACCAACGGCTTAACGTGCCTTCCGAAGCACGGAATCATCTTTCTTATCGGACAATCAGGTGATTCAAGCCTGCAATGTCCTAACCAAACTGGGAAAACCAACACAAAGTGAAAGTGTTCCCCGCGGGATTCGAACCCACGACCTCCGAGTTCGTAGTTTTTCAGCACAGCGCTCTAACCACTACACCACGGAGGCAGTCATTTCTATCTATTTAATTTTAAATGTGTTTACTTTAAGCATAGGATATTGGTTACTCCTAGCCATACTTTGTTAAAATGACTTGTTAATTGAGTAATTGCTACAATGGGTAATATCAATATTGTCCTTAAGGCCTGGATACTTTCTTCTTATAATATTTTTTCTTACATAATAATTATTTACTTTCCTATGACGTTTGTATTGTTTAACTACCGTGTATCTGACTATTTAGAGTACCCACTTGGTTAGCATGGTGATAATGAATTAACCGTTCATATCATGGAGGGCTGGGTAGTGGGTACGTGCAGAATTGGACTGTAATAAACTTAAGACTAGCTATCTTAGGTTAATACATATAAGAAAGGTCAACCACTTACCTTTATACTACTGCATATTGTCTATTCTGCTGTTTCTTCACAAATTCTAGTCCACACTTACACTTACATTATTGTACCTAGTTGTTTTTGATGAACAATATTAGAAACACAAATACACAATGGGACACAACTAAGGATCCAAAACACTTCGACCCGCACTAAACTTGGCACTTAAATTTGAAGCGACGGTCGCTTCATACCTCAGTGACGAGCATGTTAAAACGAACGTCATGTCAAAAAAATAATGACACAGTTTTCAAGTGTTGGGGCATCATATCCAAACATTTTAATCTATAGCGATCACAATAATAACACACGCGTCACTTAATAATCCACGTAATATCAAATCATTCGAATATTAAACATAGCTCGGGAAAAAACATTAAATAAATTACACAATGATCCGTTCCGAGCTGCAAAACGATCGATACTAAATGTTTCTAGCATAATAATAAACTACCCACCTTCAATAAAATCGAGAAAAGATGTACATCTACCCTACAAATTGTGTAATTTTTAGGGTTCCGTAGCCAAAATGGCAAAAAAACGGAACCCTTATAGATTCGTCATGTCTGTCTGTCTGTCTGTCTGTCTGTCTGTCTGTCTGTCTGTCCGCCAGTCTGTCACAGCCACTTTTTTCCGAAACTATAAGTACTATACTATTGAAACTTAGTGGGTAGATGTATTCTGTGAACCGCAACAAGGTTTACACACGAAAATAGAAAAAAAAAAAAAAAATGGGGGGTCCCCATAGTTAGAACTGAAACTGAAAATATTTTTTTTCATCGAACATATACGTGTGGGGTATCTATGGATAGGTCTTTAAAAATTATATTGAGGTTTCTAAGCTCATTTTTTTCTTAAGTGAATACTTTGCGTGACAGACTCTTCCAAAGTGGAAAAAAGTGTGTCCCCCCCTCTAACTTCTAAAGTAAGAGGATGATAAATCTGAAATTAATATATAATGTACATTACCATAAAAACTACCAACGAAAATTGGTTCGAACGAAATCTATTCAGTAGTTTTTTTAATACGTCAAAAATAGAATTTGTACGGAACCCTCAGTGCGGGAGTACGACTCGCACTTGGCCAATTTTTTTAGCAAAAAGATGGGTCTTTAAATTTAATTATTGTTACGTAGGTATAAAGATTTTTTATTTATTTATAGTAAGTTCATAAGCCATATAGGAACTAACCTATTATTAAAATAAAGCTGAAGAATTTGTATGTTTTCTTGTTTGTTTGAACGCGCTTATCTCAGGAACTAGGGAGGTAACTGGTTAGAATTGAAAAAATATTTTACTTACTTATATAATTACTTACTTTTATTTCATTTTAATATTTTATTTAATAAAAAGAACTTAACAATAAAAAGTTCGATAATTTTATAAAGTCCTAAACTAAATATCATTCTCGTCCCGAAGCATTCGAAAAGCTGTTTTACCGACATCCACATGGCGCGTCTACTTTTGTCGAATACGCTACTCGCTAAGAGATGGCGCTAGTAGTCGCGAAAAACTAATAAGAATAATATTCCAATAAGAATTGTTTCAGTTGTAAATAATGTATGATTGTATGACGTAGATAACAGACGTTATTCTTTAATATTTCAAAACATTTTAAATCTAGGTATCTATTATTTTAATATAAAAAATATTTATCGCTCACTATTATCTTACCTACATGTTTTTTATTTCTATGTAATAAACATTTGAGCAAACAAAATTTCTGTTTTTGCAACAACAGTGATTTATTAAAATAATTTTACGTTCCTACCCTATGCAAATTAATAATAAGATTACATCTACTAAAACTACAATGAAATAAATGAAGAATTTATTATGACTGTGAAGTTCTAAAGTCTTGTCTTTTCAACCCTTCAATAGATGGCGCTAGTAATCAAACCTACCCTTGCTGAAACTTATTTTGCCAGTTAAATTGTATAGATGGCGTTAGTAGTATTCTAGTAAGAAATAAAAATTATTTTTGTGGCATTTCTCATTGGAAAATTCTCAGTGAATTTGTTTAAAAAACCTTCATTAATTAAATTAAGTTTTTAGGTTAGTCGAAATTCAACAACCGCATGTGACAATTGAAAAGTTTCTAACAATGAGGGTAACTGAAGATTGTCAAGTCCATGTTGACAAAGCGATGCAATTTGTCATCAGTCCGCTTAAGATCACGGTAACAACCGTGGCATATTTTAATTTCAATTTAACTATTTGAAGTTAGCTAAAAGTGGTAATTAAAAACTGTTGTATTCGAAGTATATTCATGTAGTGTAAGGCAGTACTTATCTACCTTTCTATCTGATAAACAAACTATTATATTAGTAGTATAAATCAATATCGCATGTGGTTCTATCACAGTTAATAAATATAACAGTGTTAATTCGTTCCGTGTGTTGTGAGTGTAGCTAGTCAAAGAGATGTAGGTGACAATTTAATTTATTAGTGAATGTTGTGAGTGTAATACACTTAAGACCCAGCAGTGGGATATTAATAGATAATTAAAAAAAAATTGTGAGTGTTGTTGTGAAGGAAGAATGACAAGATTTTTGGAGACTATTGGTGGAACACAATTTCAACAGCAAACCGTAAGTATGCTATGCTATAACTTGTTTACTTATTGAATCTCTCTACACTGTGAGTGATACTGCTGCATCGTTTTCTGTACTTTGCTTACACACTGATAATATAAAAAATCACAACATCACGTACACGTTGACCTGACTCCGTAATAAGTATCTTAAGCACTCGTGTTACTGATATCAGAATCAACAGTGGTATTACAAATATACTTAAATCCTACTACTATTATAAAGGCGAAAGTTTGTAAGTATGGATGTATGGATGTTTGTTACTCTTTCACGTAAAAACTACTGAATGGATTTGAATGAAACTTTACCACAATATAGCTTTTACATCAGAATAACACATAGGCTACAATTTTTGAGGTTTCTAATGTGAGGTGGTAAAAAATTATTACGGAAATCGAAATCCACGCGGACGGAGTCGCGGACGGCCGCTAGTAGATCCATATAACACCCAGATCAGGACAAACAGACATGTTCAATGTTCATGCACACAAATGTTTGGCCTGTGCGGGGTTCGAACCCGCGACCACTTGGTCTCCTAGGCAACTTTTTACCATTACACCAAGCTGGTCCTCATCTATACACTATACTAATATACAAAGCTGAACAGTTTGTTTGTTTATATGTTTGTTTGTCGATTGCCGATACCGATTTGAAAAAAATATTTTTGTGTTGGATAGTTCATTTGGCGAGGAAGTCTTTAGGCTATTGTAAATCGAAATCCACGCGGACGGAGTCGCCGGCGGCCGCTAGTTGTCAATATCTACACTGTGCAGTAATGATTGATGTGGCTTCACTGTTTTTCGTGTACTGTGCGTGATTTAGAGTCATGCATGTTGAACCACAATGTGCATGTATTTCTACAAGCATTTACATAATATCAGTGGTAAAGTCAGCCACAGAAGCGTTTCACAGATTTTTTTTTCCTTCTTCAAATAAATAAGCATCTAGATTGTTGTTATTTAATAACTAGATTTTTTATTAACTTATACTGTACATCAACTGATCTAATTTAGAAGTGTTTTTCAACAGTGCTTTTTGAAAAGTCATAATTTGCAGTGATCGGGAATCGAACCCGGGAATCCTAATTTCATATAACTAACGGCCCTGTTTTCAATAATAAGAGTTATAATGATTTATCTCTATATGTTATGTGACTTGATCTGAAAATGGGTTGCTATAAAAATCTTATAAGAAAATGCCTTTTGAGTCGGCGGGACTGACTGAACATTTTTCTCAGGTACAATAATTTCCTAGACAGACTTCTCCAATCAGATAAAATCTGATAAAATAGAACGGGACTAGAATAGACAATCACTGGGATTCGAACCCACGATCGATTCGGGTTGAGTGTAACCAATTGCAGAATTATCTGACTGTATGTTAGTTTCTATGACATTGTCAAACAAAAATGGATTTTGTCTATCAAATAGTGATTTTTACATATTATATAATTCTAATTGGAATTATGTTACACTGCTTTAGCGTCATGACTACGGCTTATTACGCCTTAATTTAATAAGTTTTATTTTTTACACGATGCATTTAACTCAGCCCGCCGTTTGTTTTAAAAACTAGCTGATTTTTAACTAATTATTAAAGTATCAGCCTGCAAATGTTCCACTGCAGGGCCTTAATCATTTGAAATCATATTCAAGTTACAAAGATGGGTTTGGCATAATCACCACGCTTCTTTCCCATGGCGGGTTGTCACGAAAAATTCAACAAAAATTTTGATTGACCCGGGAATCGAACCCAGGACCTCGAGAACGCAGCCCGATACTTAAACCACTAGACCATCGAGGCGTTTACTTGTAATTAGTGGCTTTTATTTTCATATCAGCGTATAGTTGCTGGCTTACAGTATGATGAGATTCAGATATAGGTACATACATTACTTTGATCATCAGTCATCACCTGCGTCCATGGCTCTCCAAGGGATCTCCAGCACTCGGCGATCAGTTTCCCTCGCCTTTTTCGGACTAAAATAAGAGCGAGACTCGCTTCTTATAGCGAGACAGCATTTTGATCATTAATTTTAACAGGTAACTGTCAACGTGCTGTCTCGATCTAAGAAGCGACTGTTGCTCTAATTTGAGTGCCAATTTTGAAGTATGGCGAGGGCAAATCTAACGATTTAAATCTATGTTCAGCTCTTTATTAGTACTAGCGGCCGCCCGCGACTCCGTCCTGGTTTTCGGTTTCCGCAAACATAAGTAGATACTACGGGTATAGCCTAAAGCTCATCAAATGGACTATCCAACACAAAAATAACGACCTGCTTGGTGTAATGGTCAAGATGTTGCCTATTACGCAAGAGGTCGCGGGTTCGATTCCCGCACAGGACAAACATTTGTGTGCATGAACATGTCTGTTTGTCCTGGTCTGGGTGTTATATGTATCTATTTAAGTATATTTGTAATACCACTGTTGATTCTGATGTCTGTAACACAAGTGCTTAGGCTTATCGTCACACGGAGTCAGATCAATGTACCTATGTGCTGTTATGAAATCTAAGTATATTTATATATTTAAAAAAAAATCTAATCGGACCAGTTCAAACAAACAAACGAACTAATAAACTCTCCAGCTTTATTATATTACTATGATAATGTCATCGGTGAAGGTGATCGTTAGTATACTATAAAGGGGCCCCTTAAACCTACACGCTGGGTCGCAAGTCCCAGGCACCGACTGACATTCCTCTCTGTTCCACGCGATGGACCCGGCACCCGCACGGAGAATCCATGGATAGCTAAGAAGTTCGTCTCTCTATTTTAAAAAATCCATTACCCAGTTTGTATAAGATTGTACGCAAAGACGAGTAGCTGGCAAGTTGACAAGCTAACCTTATATCGGCCGCTGAACGGCAGCCATCTATATGTAAATTTCGTGTGTCTGTGCGTCGCGAGTTCTACTAACATTGTTTACGCTTTGATTTCCGCTAAGATGCACATTAGCACTTTATAGGTACAATGGTTAGTGTCAGCCTATCAATGTCCCACTGTCGGGCAAAGGTGTACTTAGTCAATTATAATTATGGTATCGTTACAAAGATGGGTGTACGGGATGGAGGTAAAATGTACGGGATGGAGGCAAGGAGCCCGTGGGATAAGGGAATTGACAACACGTTTTCGTGGAAGTTTGACAGCAACTGACAATTTTATTGTTCTTCTAAGTTCACATTTACATCATAAGTAGATAATTCAAGGAGACAAGGAGTTCGGTACAATGGGTTTTGGTTTAATCACCACGCTTGCCAGTTTGGAGTAGTTATTACAAACCCGGGTTGTAACCAGAGAAACTGACATAAAGTTTGCTTAACTCGGGAATCAAACCCAGGAGATCTTGGCCCGGCACTTAGGTTCAGACCATCGGCAAAAGAAAACGAAATACGGTAACAGATAATTTATTGTCCATTATTAGAGGTTTATCTTGTACAAAAATGATGAAAAGGCTCACTTTGATATTCAAATAATTGAATGCTAGGATTTCTAACATTTTGCTAAAGCTTAATTTTATTAATGACCAGACTAAGACAATTAACACAAAAAAAGAACATTCGCATATTTCTTTTTCAATGATTGATGTTATGGATAAATAATAAACATACATAAAAAAAATCCTTCTTCAAGGAGCTCAAGCATTACTACGTCATTTTAATTTAAGTATTTTAAGTAAGACTTATGCAAACATTTTTACGACAGCACAAAGCCGCATTTTAAAACTAATAAAAAACGGAAATAACTCAAACATCGCCCCATATCGTAAACACAAACACAAAACTATCAGAAACACGAATCTCGAGCATTTAACACTTCCAATGGGTCCATTTACCAGCGGTCGTTACGGCCCCGGGGCCATTTCCGACGTCCGCGACTTAATAATACCACGCAATAAAACAGATAACAGGAAATTCAAAAAGCTGACACGATAGCATTAAAGGGTTAGATAGCCTACGGACTTAGAAAAAATAAACGCGCAAAAAGACGTATGCGTCAGTGCTGTTTCAAAGTAATTTGAGCTCTAGAGCTGCGAAAATAGAGTTGGTTTTTGCCCGAAGGTGGGCGTGTTAACCCGTCGGATGCGCGCGGGATCTCTCATCAACTTCCGAGGGCGACTCGGCAAGACTGAATAATTGTCTATAATGATATATTACTTTTATCTGAACAATCTCCTTGTCGATGTGGCTTTCATAGATACACATCTGACATTTACGACACTCTAGTAATTACCGTCGTTACTAAAGTTTTTTATTAATTCGGAACGTTATTTTTTTCTATTTAACGTTATTTAACGATATATGATATAATTGATGTTTATTTTATTTTAATAGCGGGAACTCAATTATTGTTCATTCATATATAATAAAATTTTATTTTCCTAGAGAACGCATAATGGTGGCTCTAAATATGATTTAAATGGACGTTAGGTTTTATTTGAAATCGTTTGTAATGGTCGGGTTGTCTTATATGAATGTGGCGGAGATCCGTTTCATAATTCACAAGCTAATTATGGCGATTAAAAGATAATAAACATATTTTATAATGGTTTTCATATTATAAATTAAATTTATTTGCATTATATTGTGATCATCAAACCACGCTTTTTGAGTCTGGCCATTACGATGTTAAAGGGCTTTGCACAACAGTGTAACATCAAATTAAATGCTGTATTTCAATGTATACTATATACAGTCAGTGCAATGCCAAATAATCTATTCAAAATAATAATCATTAATCAGATTTTATTTCAAGTTACACAGGGATCCTCACTTCGACTTGACTTCAAAAGATTATTATAAAAAAAAATAAGCAAAAGATTTGATCCGATCCGGGAACCAAACCTAGCTCGATCGTTGCTGCGTAGCGACAAGCAGTATTTTAATCTGATAGAATTTATTCATAAAACACTTTCCATACAACCTATCAACGCTTTTTCTATTAACCGACATGACGTTGTAATAAAAGGACAGGAAACGGAACTAGCTAGGGACAGATGTTCGTGATTTTTTCTTAAAAAAAAAACAAAAAACAACTCCGTATGCAAATGTGACGTTCATTTGCATAATAAAACGTGTTCGCTTTCAATCACACGGCAAAAAGTTAACCCTTTACCTTTTTAGGGTTAAGTTGTCAAAGGATAAAAAGTACGGACTTGTTTTAGATTTGACATCTGGTGATGGCAAGTGATGAAACGTAAGATTAACATGATGACTATCTTGTTAGGTCATACGATGACAAACATTTTTTTGAATATAAAGGTGTTATCTCAGTAACTATAACTAACTTTTATCAACCACACATTAATATTATTTTTAAAAATTTATTTCAATTATCTGTCAATAAATTAATTCTTACAATAAGCTAATTGGTACAATGTCATGGAAAAAAGTTCATTACAATTATCTGTTAAAAAAACTTACAATTGGTTGTTGATAAGAGAATGGCATAGAAAATAAAGTGCCTACTTATCAAATACTTAATACATTACATACTATACTTTAGTTTTTGTTGTAATGTATGCTAATCCTAATGCTTCTCCAATATTATTATGTAAGGGCTCTTATCACTGCATACCTACAGGTAAGTGGATTATCTGTAAGGAAAGTTCTTGATAATGGTCGTCCTAAATTATATGAATACATTCTTAATTCGAAATTTCGAATCGAAACGAACAAAATTATAGCAGAAATATCCAGACCCCATTCTTTACTATCAGCGACTCGCACTTGGCCATTTATTTCTTGTCAAACGTACCTACGCGTAATTAGAATAATACTAGCGGTGTAGGTACATTATTTGTCATTTTTTGTCACACAGATGTGCCGGAAAGTACGCGGCTTAAGATCGAAAGTGAGGGGTTGTTTTTTTAATAAAAAAAAATTTTGTTTAAAAAAACGTGATAGCGTGCGGTCACTGATGTTGGCTGAACACGTGTCTGTGGGTTTATTATATAACCAGTGGTTTTATGTATAATGTCATAATGTTATGACTATATAAGTGCTTTTCGTTGAGCAGGATACTTTTACATACTTACTTATATGAGCCATAGCTGCTTCTCACAACAGCAATAAGTGAGTGTCTTCTAAATTTTTCTATTTAACCTAGCGGGATTCGAACCCGCGCCCCTGAGGCCTTAATATCAAGTCTTATAGCAATCTTAAAACGCGTGAGTAAAGGAGATGCCGCCCTGCGTCATGTAAGGCGGCATCTCACTTACACACTGGTTTTAAGATCGCTATAAGACTTGATAGTAAGGCCTCTGTTTATTCATAAAATTAGTTATACGTATGAAATGATGATTCATAATAATCAGAACAGGCATTGTCTAATTTAATTTCTAATTCTTTTCGAAATGTCAACCAACATTATTAACAGGTTAAGTAATATTAACCCTGAAACGCATTTAAAATACTTAATATCTCCTCTTATAATAACTGTTACTCCAATAACAAGATTAACAATGTCACAAGTTAACCCTAAAA
Organism: Nomophila noctuella; assembly: GCA_958496325.1. NCBI lineage: Eukaryota > Metazoa > Arthropoda > Insecta > Lepidoptera > Crambidae > Nomophila > Nomophila noctuella. The sequence continues at coordinate 3,492,182 of OY292494.1, forward strand.
TTATTACTCAAGACATTTGCCGTTGGGAACCAACCATGCGCATTGTTGCAATAATTTATTCAAATTTGCTTACAAAAGAGTTGTAATACAATAATTGTAGCTATGCCACTGTTTGGCATTATTTGCATGCGGTTACTGCCGTCTTGGGAACGGTGATTGACAGGTTAAAAGTACTTTGTTACTGTGAGAGAATTTAAATATTGTGATTTGTAATTATTTTAGTAGACTTTTTAATGCTTGGCTTTTTGTGTACTGGGCCTTAATCTTGTTGTTCCGCGTTAAATTCTCATAATGGCAAATTTAGGATAGGTTTAAAAATGCACATATATAACTAGTGTATATTTGTAATTTGTATATTTCTGTCTGTTATAATGAAGTAGTTTTTCTCATCGCCTTTTCCTGAAACAAAACAAAACGATCCATTAGGTATTTTTATTTTATTCTTTACTCCCACAACTTTCAGGGAACAGTGAGGTTTGCAGAATAGTCGTATTTTTCATAACCCACTGTTACCTTTTAATAAAATATATTTTTAAATCACAGGTAAAAAAATTATTTGTTCGGAGGTGTACGCTTAGTTCTGAAATGCACTTACGAATCGTCCATTAACTATAAAATGAGATCGTATGAGGTCTATTTGAGTTAAATCAGATGATATAAGACATCCTAGAACAATAATCAAGTTTCTGTGATATTTCATGCATGCGTCAAATAATAACTTTTAGCTACCATAGTAGGTACCTATGCAAACGGTACCAATTATCATCGACGCGAGAAATCCTACTCCTAATATTCAATAAAACATCGAGGCGCGGTGACAACATAACACAATTATACCGAAAGAAATCACACGACACTATTCTTCTCACCTGATACGTCAACTCCAATTTCCTACGAAAACCTCTTATTGTAAGAGACGGAAGCAAAATGGTGGCGTGTGGTACGCCCGCCATGTTTGAAGTGCGCAAACCGATGCGCAGTCGACCGAAAACTAACAACCCCTTCGGACACACTATTGTTGCTCGGCGAGTTCACCCACGCGATTCTAAATTTGAAAATCGGGTGTGCAATTTTCGACTGTTTTCTTTACACAGTAGAATAGGTTTTCGTTTGAAGACAAGGCTGAGTGTTTGAATATCGAAACATTTTGGAAGGACGTAAATATTTTTATGCAGGCAGTTGAAATTGAACTTTGATTAGTACAAAATAAGGTCGGAAGTTAAATGAAAGACGTTTCAGAAAATTGCAAGCATGCCGTTCCGACTTTGAATTTGAAATGAGACGGTATAAGGTCGAATTTGGAATGTGTTTTTTGTGGAAAACAGAAGCGTTTGCGTGTGTTTGTGACGTCCGTAGATACAAGAGAAAACCTTGTTACCCCTCGCGTGTGTTAGTTTGATAAAGAAAGGGTAACGTCACATCTCGATGTTGAATTTTTACCTATGAATGTGACATTCGGCGGAATAAGAATACTTACTTTCTATGTGTGCGTCTCACATTGTTCCCTATATGTGTGCGGCGGACATATTTTAATAATATTCGTTTTTCCATGTCACTGGATGTAGGAATTTCCGAGAAATACGTTGCGTAAAGCTAATATAATGTTTGGGTATGACGAATTTCTTATTAAGTGGTTTCCCTATCAATGTATCGCTTGCTTTTCGTTTTGCGATATAATTGAGGGGAAAAGAGAAAATAAGCGGAAATGTACGGGATATCGCTGGTTTTTATGGCAAGTAAATAAGCTGTATGATGAAAAATCTTGTTAACTATTAACTCGTATTAATTACAACAATAAACTTTATGAGTACACAAATAGCATGGCCTGACTTCACAGGATGCCGAAGACCGTGCGAAGTGGAGAAGAAGGAGCAGGAAAGGGGACCCTGGACTTCGAGGCAATGGCCGAGGATGCGACCGGGACAAACGCTAGGATGATGATGATGGTAAGTACACATGTAGCATATTTCTTTTGTTGATTGTACGAGTATTAAGCGTTCGATTAACGTAAAATTTTATCGTAACTAATAAAATTTTACATTCGTGTTCAAATATCTTACATTTCAATGCAATCTGTTTTCAAAATAAAACAAAATCACGTTAAAAGATCCCTTTTCCATCACTATGAGTAATGGCTTAAATAAAACACAGCCATTTCATGTCATAAATCAAGACATCTTGTATACATACAAGATTCAGATCTACCGAAAAGCTACATTACATAGTACTGCCAACTTTGTCATTGTTATTGTCGATAGCAATCGCGGCCATAACTCATCGGGCTTGATAAATAAACATCGACAAGATATGCTTACGTAAGGGAAAGAAGACAGAACATTCGAGAATAGTCAACCCTGTTAAGAAGGGTAAGTAGTAAGTACGAATGTTGACGACTCGCTTGGTGTTATGGTCAAGAAGTTGGCTAGGAGGCCAAGAGGTCGCGGGTTCGATCCCGGACAGGACAAATGTTTGTGCACATGAACGTGTCTGTTTGTCCTGGTCTGGGTGTTATATGTATCTATTTAAATGCCTTCGTTATACTTCTAGCTATTACTCTGTTGATTCTGACTCTATACGCAATGACACATATTTTCTTCGACTCAGGAATTGTAAACTGGACAGTAAGTCTTTAAGTAAGCTCTTCATCCATTTAGCTTATAAAGTTAGGATTTATAAACTAATAAATATTGAAACAAAAACACCATATAACAATCATAATGGGACATTAGTATGCAGATTTTCCAGAGATAGGATTTCACTCAACTATGAATTAATTCCTATCACCTTAAACAAAGCAAGTCAAACATTTAACCCACTGAGGCGTACGCCAATTTAGTTTCATCTTTAAATGGTAGGAAAAAAAAACACTTATCATCGTTATCGATAGAATCGCGAGCACTACTCAACGACTGCCTTATGACGAAACACTTACGCAACCGTCTAAAAAGCATTCGCGAATAGTAAGTGAACCCCTATCTCTTAAGAGTTGCCATAAATAAAAACAAATGGTCTGTTCTCCAGTGTTGCCTGAAACGTGATGGATGGAGACGCGTCAGAAACAAAACTGTGCGCATTTGTAGTGGCCCTGAAATTCAACGCTTCAACGCCGCCCGGAAGGATGGGTAGGGATGGAGTGGACGAGTTATCGATGTTTTTGTTGATCTCTAGTGGTCGCTCATTAATCTATACTTCTATACTATACTAATAATATTATAAAGCTGAAGAGTTTGTTTGTTTGTTTGAACGCGCTAATCTCAGGAACTACTGGACCCATTTGAAAAATTATTTTTGTGTTGGACAGTCCATTTAACGAGAAAGGTTTTAGGCTATTAGAAATCGAAATCCACGCGGACGGAGTCGCGGGCGGCCTCTAGTTACAGATAAAATCTGGCCAAGAACTAACTAACTTTTACGACTCAACGACCCAAAGAGTGTCTTGGCCTCCGAAACGAAAGACCACAGGTATATTTTATCCTTGGCCCCTTGCTTGTAGAACTTGTAGTTAAGCTCATTCGTATTAAAAGCTTGAAATGTTAGCTCTTTTGACTATATTCAGTGATGTGCAAACTGTTTTCAAAAGTCCATCAAAGTTCTACTCGGCTTATTTTGACGGTGGCTGAGTATGTTTCACTGAAATGAGGCTCCTCATTTGTTTAAGTATGCTGGCACATCTGAGCCTTAGACGACAATGATAGCTAACTATTTGGATCCTCATGAACCCAACAGCCAAACTCCTTGTCTTTAAATATTAGGCCCAAGCGCATTATCTGTTAACTGTTTCAAGTAGACAGTCAAGTTAAGTAACACAAGACTAAAAGGTGTGAAATGCAAATGGCATCACCCTTATGCAGATGTGCAGCTAAATCCTGTTCCTACGCCCATTTGCGAAGGTTACAAAAAGTAATGACATTCATAAAGTAGAAAACGGTATCTTCGTTTCCGTCATTATTTTGAAAGCTGATGTCTCGTCCGTTTTTGCGGAATTATCTTTAATTAACTCAACTGAACATGCAAAGCATTCGCTAATGAATAACTCGAAGCAGTTCTAATTGGCTGTCATAATACACTTCAGGACAGAGAAACTGACACATAGTACAGTTATTAAATTATATCTAGACCGTTTATCATTATTAGTAAAAGCTGAAGTGATCTTTAAATTGTACGTGTATTACAAACATTGATCCGAAAAAGATTTCACGGTTTTTGAACGTTGCATTTATTTGGCTAAAGTGCCAAAGGTATTACGGCGTAGGTATATGCAAACACAACGCTAACTAATGAAAAGGGCAGATACGTTATAATGAAAAACTTACAGAAATAAGAATAACAATATATTTACTTGATATTGTAGCACAAATCAAACAGCGTTAAGTAAACCACCTGAACGAATCCAACCGTTGGCGCCTGTTTTATTGCAAGCAAGTACAGTATTAATTACAGGAGCGGCCACCTGATATCCGACTTATTAACATAGAAAAGAACAGCGATGCAAATCAGAGAATTTATGAAGTGTACTCCTGACTTTGAAGTACTACTAGTTTTTGCAGTCCGTTTACGTTCCAATGAGTTTTATGAACATGCAAATGTACTTAAAGTCCTGTTGCAAATCAAGCGGTGCCTATGTATCATCGGATGTTTTTATAATGAGTAGTTGAAGATTTGCAAACGTTTATATAAATAGATCTTTATTATAAAAAACTGTTAGAACTTATTTATTGACCTCTAAAGGTTCTATAAACTATGAAATCTCTTCCAGAAACCTTTAGTGAACTTATATTCAAAAGTTATTTGATTCTGCAATATAGTTGCATGCAGCATATACCTCGGTATTGTCGATAAATTAAATAAATTAGAAGGAAAATATCAAAGTAGAGATATACATTAAAAGTAACTGAATAATACATACATTGGATTTAAGGACAGAATTGAACTTGATGGTTAATCACTGGCTCCCACTCCCACTACATACACTAAAGATTTAAAAAACATCGACATCGACCCATCCCCTTCCCTACTCGAAGAACGGATACAAGGCATTTGTTTCAGTCGGTAGTCGATTTCACTCTTTCTAGCGAGTGCCCGAAAATAAGCGCTGGGTTAAATCGACTTACAAATTACTCTGCCTGCCTACCGCCTGGGGTGAATGGCCTTGGTATACTGAGGGGTAATTGAGTAGGAAAACTATGCTTGGGGCTGATAGATCTTTCAATGATATTTATGCAAGAAAAGAACATTGTAAAAAGTATATTGGTGACATTAGTATTTTAAGTGAAGAAATATCTCACAAGATCGCATACATTGATCTGACTCCGTGTTAAGTAGCTTAAGCACTTGTGTTACAGATCAGAATCAACAGTGGTATTACATATATTCTTAAATAGGTACATATTCATATGACACCCATACCAGGAAAAACAGACATGTTCATGCACACAAACTTTTGAGGCGTAATTGAGTAGGGAGAACTATGGGTAGGTCTGATAAACCTTTAGATGAAGTTTATGGAAAAAATTGTGACACAGACTTTCTTATAAAGTAGGAAGATATTAGTGCATAAAAGATCATTGATAAAAGCCTATTCGTGATATAAGCGTTGAGCAGTATTTGAGCAGGTTAAAGTATGCTTAGGACTGACAAATCTTTCGGATGTAGGTTGATATCAATGGAGGAAATTGTGAAAGTTAAGATCTTTGAAAGAGTCTTTTTGTAATTAAACATAGTCGAATTTGTTCCATTTATTCATTAACAAGAAGGAAAATAGTAGTTGCAGCTTGGTTCCCGAAACAAAGTCAAACAATCGCGCTTTTGACGTTATACCTTAGGTTATTTTTACCTTTCGTAAGGTTCCATCTAGCTTTCGATATAACTATTAGCCGTTTGCATAATGATATGGCACCTTCTATCGGGTACGTAGGTACCTAGCTGAGTTACTAATGAAGTACTAAAATTATATTTATATCTATAGAAGAAATAACCCTTCAGGCACAACCAATCTAGATAATAACATACTGACAATTTATATGGTGATAATATGGCACATAAATTGTCTGACAGACTTAAAGGTCAGTGGTAATGTATGTCTTATTTGACACACGCCAACAAAGGCGAGCTTATCTTTGCAATCTCCTCCAGTCAACCTGAGCGTAAAGAATGTTACTTAGTTATTTCAACTAGGCCATAAATATTTGACTGATTACGATCGGCTTTCAACGGATAGATAGAGCACGGTTGTATAGGAATTTATAAGATTTCATTGTTTTAAAAATATGATTATGTTTTCATTAGATACGGCTAACGTGGTAATTTTAAGTAAAATATGGTTAAAGAATTATGCATAGTCCATGTCTGTATAACATTTTGCCTGTTAAATAGAAAGTTTTTTTATGTCATCGTTTGGTGTTTATCTGTATTGTTATTTATTTTCATTTATTGTTTTAATTATTTATTATTTTTATGTATTAAATAAATATTTATTTATTAATGTTGTTTTCTCCACCTGCATCTGTCTGTGGCTAGACCTTTGCCCAGCAGTGGGACACTACTGGTTGATAAACAAAAATGTTGTTTTAACAGTAGGTACATTTACACTCAATCAAATATTCTGACTCATAATAAATTTAAAAATTACTCTATTTGACCACTCATAAAGATTTAATTCTTATATATTTATTTTTTCTTTAATTCATTGCTCATCTAAAAATAAAAAGTTTAGAGCAACGTAGAAACCTACTTGACCTTTCTTTCTTTTACAAAATTGTGAGACACCACATACGTAGTCCAACTTTGCTAGCGAAGTTCAACTTTAGGGTTCCTCCACGTATACCACGCAACGCAAACCTATCGAACCTCTCTCTCGCCCCTTTCGGAAAACGGTTTTAGGCGTTAACTCGCCTATATCTCGTATCTGTGGGATTTACAATAAGTGCAGCGGTTCCCTGGATGTCCATTTTATGTCCCTACCTAAATTCAAGGCCACAGCAACTGACCTTTTAAATGACATGTAAGTGTTTTTGTTGTGTGTGTGTGTGTTTTTTTTTTCTTCCGATTATTTTATAGTTTACTATATGAGTTTATGTACAACAGTAGCCTTACAATTGCGCAGCAACCATTTTATTAGCAAGCGGTGTATACCTATAAGTGACAGTGCAATTAGCAAAATTTTATATGTGTGAAATGTGAATGTATTGTTGTAACTGTCGTTGGTGTACCTAAATAAATAAATTCTAGAAATTTCCATATACCAATAAAACATCTTCTCAGCAGACCTATAACCAGACACATGCCTACAAATCCAGCGTTCAACCGGTCCTCATTTTATTTCTATCCAATTCCTTTGCTGAAACTAAATTTGCCGATAGTGAGGGCAACATGGCCGCCCCATGTGCCGTACGCGCTTGTTACCCACTCACTCTTCAGAGAATATCGAGCATTCGTTTTGAAAGCCGAACGTTTTAGAAGGAAAAGGATGCAAACGTGTAGAAGTTCCAAGAGAAAAGTATATTTTTTACGTCCGTTAAACGAGTCCGTAATGTACAACATGACATTTTTTATGTTTACCTTAGCGTTCAGCTTATTCTGGCATTTAATATTTGCAGTTTCTGGCTTTTGCTACTTTTGAAGCTCATTTGATAAAATCTTCTTCAAAGGTATCACATGGATATGTTATCATTTCCATCATTTTGTCGGAAGCAAAGATATTTTTATTTGTAGCGGTCCCGTGATGCAAAGGCCATCAGACTATCCACAGCGCGATGAATATTGAAGCACATGATGCCTTCGGTATCATAATTTGAACACACTCGTTGTTCCTGAAAAAGAAAAGAAAACTTATTAAACATGTGGTCCATTGTCATTTAACTGATAAATTCTAAAATTGAAATATCACGTCTTCAAAAACCTAAATATATATATATTATTGCTTAGCTCAGGAGAACCTTAATCTTTTTCATACAGAACTAAAGTTCAGAAACGTCTTTATTCCCGAGTCGCGCTGCAAGGGCCGCTTGTAAGACGACAATATTATGCAGCCACCGATCGCATGCACGTATTATTATTACTATTGTAGGCTCAAGTCGCTGCAAGCTGAAAGCAGCTCGTTACGACTTGAGGTCTGTATGAACTTCCGCACTTGTCAATAAAAAATCAAAAAGGTGACCATTTTTTTTGGGCCCACCAACAATCGGTAACGTTTAAGAAAAAGAGAACTACGTTAAAAATGTATATTTTTTTAATGAATTTTGCAATTGAAGTGAATTTCAAACGAAACCGGAGTCAGAAAACCAAAATAAAAAGCCTTATTTTGATTATATCCGTGAACTATCTGTCCAAAGATTAGTAAACAATGGCTGACATACAGATAACTGAAGGAAAAAAGGTTTTTATCAATAGAATTAAAATAAAGCACTTAAAATCGAACATAAAGGAGACGCAATTTACTCCTGGAACGGTTTTCATGCCTATTTTTATCTTAGGCGGTGATTATTAGTGATTTTTAATCATTTAAATAATTAAATAAAATAATTCGAATAAACAAAACAAAAAAATCCGTATAAAGGAACGCAAGTGCTAGTCTATTGCCGGATTTTGATTTTATTTAAAAACTGAATACAAATGTCAGAAACCTTCCGTCCGTCAACTGTCATGAATGGTTTTACTATATAATATAAAAAAGCTGTAGTTTGTTTGTTTGTTTGAACACGCTACTATGAGGAACAGCTGGTTCGAATTGAAAAAATATTTTTGCGTTGGATTATCCATTAGTCGAGGCAGGCTTGAACTAAAAAATGTTAAGCTATAGTTTAAGATTGTTGTGCGAAAAACTTATTCCACGCAGACAGAGCCACAGGCGGCCACTAGTCATAATAAATTGCTTTTACTTCAGATACATAGGAAAAACATAATGGAGAATCGCCCTTATGTGCAAGTAATTACGGTTCAGGCGTTGAACGTCAGGAAAGTAAAATGACAGATTAGTTTATGAGGTTAATACATATTTTCACATCTGATTTCTAACGATTCCGGTTAAAATATGAAAAAGTAATGTTACCACTATAATCTGGAGATTATAAGGAATAAATTGATACCCATTTCGTAAATAAACGCTAAAGTTTTATGTGGGCCTAACTCTCCATACAAAAACGATTGACTCCTTTAAATTAAGAACATCGGTGCTTTTTAAATTCTCCTAACATTCTCAGATACGTCTTTACTCCCGAGTCGCGCTGCAAGGGCCGCTTGTTAGACGACAATATTATGCAGCCACCGATCGCATGCACGTATTATTATTACTATTGTCGGCTGAAGCCGCTGCAAGCTGAACGCAGCTCGTTACGACTTAAGGGTCGTATCAACTTCCGTAGGTTGTTAGGTTAGGTTAATTCCGTGGGATTATGAGGAAAGTTTAGTGGAGGTAAAGAATTATTCGTGGATTGAATTGATGCGACCGCGAACTACAATTTACTTTGCGAGAACATTGCATAATTGAGGAGAATAATGTTGTATGTGAGACTTAATACGAGCAGGATGATGGCAGAAAAAAAAATTAGGGAAAACTGTACATTTAGCTTTAAAGACTTTGGATATATTATGGTCACGTATGTGAAAATGAGCATTGTAAAAAATTGCATTGGTGGCAAAAGACCTAGTTGATATTTTTTTTTCGGGATGGCATATAGTTGTAGTGTTTTACTTGCTTGTCATACTTTATGGATAGAAGGTTTATAAATATTCGATGTAACAAAATATCAAAGAAAAGTATATGCGAATACGATTTTCCTATTTGAAATGCACGCCTCCACCCCTTTCTGACATAACCCCCAGAAACAAAATTACAGAATTCGGTTGAGTATAGAAAACGAAAAATCGCTTATAACACGTCTGAGCCGATAGTGCAGGCGAAATTGAACTCTACGTCAAAGGGTGAAGGGTTACTGCGTAATAATAAGTTGGGGTTACTATGGAGTCTCCCCTCATTGTAATTCTGGGCATGACAAGTGTCAAAAATTTACTAAGCAAATGTACACGAAGGTTTAGTACGGTTCTCTATCGGAGGCGAATATTTTTGGATCCATGTTTTTTGAATTTGGTGTGAAAGTTTTGTGTGTTTAAATCATAATTGTTTTCTAAATAGTTTAGAAACAGTAATAAGGGTAAGTAAGTGATCTTAATTTTGTATATGGGGGAAACAGGCAATAAAAATCGTAACTAAGTTATAGAATTCGGACTGCAACATATGATGATGTTAGAGAGTTCGCACGGAATAATCCTAGGAAAAAATTAAGATAATAGATAGAGACGTAAATATTTGGTCGTTAAAATATTCAAAGGTAATTTTCACCACACAATTCATTTCTACGGAAATCGCACTAAACACGTGATATATTATATGACGCTTTCAGACAGACGTATTAGTTCATATTTCAAATATCATCAACGCAATATGCGTTCCGTGTGACAAAAAAAGTTGAATAACTTTTCAATATTTTTTATACGTATAACAATCTCCATCCATCACTTAATGGATCAATTAATAACTGATAACTTCACAACAAACGCTATGTAAGGAGGGATAAAACATTGAATCACAACAATGATTAAACGGTCCCCATTAAACGCGGTAGTAAATCAACTCAAACGAACCTAAATTACTCAACGAATTCACCCCCAAACAGTCAGTTAACCTACTAACCGACTAATAAGCCCAACCCAATCTAACCTTGACATAGCCCTAGTTAGTATGCACGGCTTTCTTTTAAAATCTGATGTATTAATTTGCGAATTCCCCCCCACACACCATATTCAACCTAAAAAACTAACAACTAAGCTCCAAAATCAATCGCGCAAGTAAGAGGTTTCAAAAATGGAAAATTGTAAGATAATATTTCTTTCCTCGTAAACTTTAAAACAAAAATAGACTTTAAAATACATGGTTAAAGTGTACATTTGAAAATTTTAACATTCGAACGTAAGCCGTTTTAAATGCAGAACGGTTATTTAGCACGTGGTTCTCGTGACGACGTTCGCAATTTGAGTATAAATTAGAACACTTATCTCGTCGCGGTCTTGGTTCCGTCTCGTTCTCGCGCGGAGCTTTCCCGATAGCGCCGTCCCTTTCTCGTCCTATGTCAAGTAAACTTAGGGGTGTCTGCCGCATCAAAATTTTGCTTTATCGATATTCTCGGATAAGACTCCGCGTTGAGGGTGGGAGACGCATCTAGCTTATAAAATAGAAATTGATAAATGTCCACGATTTAGGGAATAGACTTTTCTGACATGTTCAATATAATAAATAAATTGCCTGTTTCAAATTCAATACTTTAGGGTGTGAGTCTAATAACAGTTCTTATAAATTGATATTGACTTATCATTATGATTTTTGGTAATTAGTAAAAATAATTATTTTATCGATGTCGATGTTTTCCAGTCTGCGGTTGGCTCTCATATTTAATTTAGCTTGCGGAAGCAACAGGTTATTAGCACGGAGCTTTCCCGTCTAACTTTCCGGGCGTTCACTTTTTAAATTCCTCTCTTTCCCTTTCTAATTGGATTGCCTTCTCCCTTGCCCGTGAATGAATGGAACTTGTTGCTCTCTGAATCATTTCGCATTTATTTTAAGACGTTCGATTTTTAAATGTGTGTCATTGCAACGCGCGAGCGACCCTATCTGGATGGTTCGATTTGACTAATTAAGGTGTCACTTTGAACCGAATTTTCACGACCCCTTTATCGTTTATCCGTAAAACTTATTTTACCGTATAATTTTACGCTCGAATTGATGTTTTTTGGGCGTAAAAATTAACGCGTCCGATGGCTAATGATTTTCCACTCATTACCCCTATTGAACCTATTCACTCGATTGTGCGGCCATTACGCAACATAATTTGCCGATGTACAACATATTTGAATACCTAAAACAGACAAAAGAGGACGACACAAAAGGAAAACGTACAAACAATATTGTTCTCTCGATACAATTTCTCATTTTGTAGACAAATTGCGAGACATATCAAAATTCACATTTTTTTCTCATCCTATCAAATAGAACGCTCTTTTACATTTTCTTCGTAAGCACAAAAATAGGACTCCACAGTCACACGTGAAACGAAGCCCACACCATATCTTACTCCGACCTACACATACATAAATATATTCGTATTCACCACCCAATACATTTTATCTATGTTACCGTTGCCTTACTAGAAATATTGATTAGAGGAAAAGGGAACATCATTCTAAATTGTACAATTCAAAACTGACTTCTATTGTGATGTGTCTTAAATCTAAATTCAAACGTGGAATAGACGGCGGTTGCCCCCAAACCTAAGCTGCCGCTCGATCGAGTCTCACGAGGTATTCTCAAGGGGTGAACGTAGTTCTTGCGCTTAGATATAAAGAAAGGTAGATACTTATGAAATTCGAAGGAAAAACCACCCTTCCCTATACTTACACAGCGCAGTCGATTCGGTTTTCGCGGAGGAAATTGTAGCGTAGTTTGAACGGGACATTCGCTCACCGTACGCCGCCTGGAGACGACGATTTTCTCGAATTTCCTTCGGGACGCGTCTCCGGTTTCCAAATTTGAATTTGTCATTCGAATTTATTTTTTCTTTTTTATACCACCGTTCTGAATTTGAATGTAGCGCGTCGAATATTCCTTTTCTTTTTGTTTTGTTCCTTTTTTAGAGTTGTGTCAAATTAAATAACGTAACTTCGGGTCGCGATAAAAAAACTTGAAAACTTTTGTACGGGCCGGCGCCGCCGTGGAGGTAAGACTTTTTTAATCTGTATCATATTTCGGACTTTGCAAGATGCCAATGTCACTTATATTTAACTCTTACGAAATGTTACAGTTTGCACTCGATTATAATACAATTTTGTCTTTTTTTAGTTCACATAACTTTTTTATTTTTAAACTGGCTTTAACTGACGCAAAAGTTTAACTCAAGCAGACGTATTCAAGTTACCCGCATGTCCTTTTAACAAACTTCCATTTTTTTAATATTTGAATGTAATACTTATGAGCATCAATATTAACTTTTTATTCAACCGTAGTGTGTTTTTGCTATAATTTTTCGAATTTTATGCGGCTACATTTCCAAATCTTGTTAAAAAAATAGGTTTTTTTCGTATGAACGGCTGATTCGCGGTAGCGAAACTTTGATACAGTTAGGTGAAACTGCTATGGTAGGAACTTTAAATAGTTAACTTATTTTACATGTTGCCAATAGTTGCGTTTTGGGAGGTCGGGTAAATATTTTTGAATACCTACCCTGATTGTGTTACTTCCATGAAATGTTCAGGACTGAAACATATTTGATATTATATTATTGTAGGTACTTATTATCGCAACATGAAACGAATTATTATACAGAGATTTATATTAACCTTTTTCAGTTGATGGGCTTAAGCCATATCCTTATTTTTATTCACATATTTGTCATAAACAACTAAAAATTATTCCCTAAATATGTAATTACATTTTTAAGATTTCAGGAATCTCTGAGATTTTATTATCAAGGGTAGCTAGGGTCAGTTCTCCACCTTTATCAGTAGTTTTAAATAACATATTTTACTAATCAACAACGGAGAAATATTAATGAATTTCTATTTTTATGAAAAAACAACCTTTATTTCTTGTATCTTAATTAAATAACAACAAAGAAATGTAAATGAAATTCCATGTTTATTAAAGAACACAACCACTGGTTCAAAGTATTTATTCCATTAGTATTGTTTAGTTTTAGTTAGCTCTTTAAAGTAACAGCTGTAGGGTGCAATAGTAAGAATTCCTTCTCATAATCATAATCCCTGAATACTGCGGATTTGAAATATCTATACCTATATTAATAAATGTCTTCTTTCTTGAACTCAAAAACGGATGAAACAATTCAACTAATTCGGGATTTTAAAAACTTAAAAGTCCAGGAAAGGTTTAAAAAAACAATAATATGGAAACGCTTCCGTTATTTATGACACTGGCAGTGGAACAAAGTTCACCGGGTCAGTTTGTAAAGTACCATATTATTAGTTTAAAATTAGTTTATGTTTTTGATGGGCCCGTTGGTCTAGTGGTCAGAGAGCCTGGCTACAAAACCAAGGGTCACGGGTTCGAATCCCGCTAGGGGCAAATGCTTGTGTGATGAACATCGGCATTTGTACTGGAGGAGTAATGGATGTTTATAAAAAGTACATATTATAGTATGTCTATCCGTTCCCTAGCTTTCATAGTACTAGCTTCGAGCTTAGTTTGGGGCAATTAGTATGTTAGTCCAAGAAACGAATTTACTTATACTTAGGAATTTATTTATTAAACAACTTCCTATCAAAGTGAGTTGGGTACTCAGCTTATTGTGACTAGAGATATCTACATCTGTCATGAAAACTACTTTTAATAAATATTGTTGTTGACTTTCTTATTGCGTTATTACTGTTATACTGTTCTGTTCAATTATTACATCTGTTATCATTTATGTGAAATTAAGATTGGTCCCGTGACATATATAATATGTTTTGTGTTAAAGTTTCGTTTAGTCTGGTGGTTGGTACAGATACGTATAATAAAAAAGTAAAATTTTAAATATCGCTTATCCTATACCTATAGTAAAGTAACAGTAGTATATTACTGCTCTATTAATTGACCAAAATTAACAAAACTTTACTAGGGGAGACCGGGGCTGGTAGTGACATTTTTTTTTCAAACTGTCATATTTTTTCGTAGGTTTGATTGATTTACCTGAGTCTAGGCTTGTTTGATAAAGAAACTATCTAAGATCTTTATTCAAAATAAATGTTATGTTGTAGACCAATAGTTAAGACATAAATGTGTGATTTGTGGAAAAAAACCTGTGTAACATTCAACCCCGTGCTCGGGGCAGATTGTTACACTACATGGGGCAAGTTGTTACAATTGAAAACAAACGTATTATATCATCTTTTACTAGAAATAATTTATCAAAAATAGTTACTTTTCTTAATTTAAATAACATAACATAATGAAAGCAGTCCTGCCTGCCTCATATCAAGGAAAACATAATAATGCATCAAATTAAACGATATTACAAATTGAATATTAGGTCTTCTACTGCGCAAAAACAAAATCCAGATAATTTCTCAATTTATAAATAAACTAGCGCGCGCCCGCGACTCCGTTCGCGTGGATTTCGGTTTCATACAAAATTTCATCAGCTATTTTATCCCTTTTGGGGTGGAATTCATCAAAATCCCTTCTTAGGGGATGCCTACGTCATAGTACCTTTATGCATTAAAATTTTCAACCCGATCTGTTTTAATTTGACAAAGTTTCATTCAAATTTCAAGTTAGGGGTGGAATTTATCAAAATAATTTCTTAAACGATGCCTACGTCATAGTAGCTTTGTTAATGCAAAGTATCAGCCCGATCGGTTTAAAATTGACAAAGTTTCATACAACCGTTCATCCCCTATTTTACCCCCTTGGGGGTTGAATTGATCAAAATCTTTTCTTAGCGGATGCTACGTCATAACATCCACTTGCATGCCAAATTTCAGCCCGATTCGTCCAGTGGTTTGGGCTGTGCGTTGATAGATCACTATGTCAGTCAGTCTGTTTTGAGTTTTATATTATCTAAAAGTGATTTGGTTGGGCTGTGCGTTGATAGATCACTATGTCAGTCAGTCAGTCAGACACCGTTGAGTTTTATAAATATGTAAGATAGATAGATTATTTATACGTATAGCTCTGCATTAATCAAAACTATTCTATTAGTATGTTATATACTAATAGTATGTATTTTAATGTAATGTAGGATCTTCCTGTTGCCGCAAGCTTTTTTGTTATTTCTTCTCTTTTTCTTATTGGCATAAGACGCATTTTCCGGATCTGCCCTCTTTCCGTTAGATTTTCCCCCTTTGCCAGACTTTTCTTTCTTGGATTTATTAACCTTTATCTTGTTCTGTCTCAGTGCTTAAGGATTTTTATCATGCGTATCTGTTATAACAACTGTCACAACCTGCCCCGAGCAAATGTAACTTTTAGCCCCAACCCCAAATCTAATCATACAAGGTTATGTAGTGAAAACATTAATAATTTTATCAGTAAAACTGAATATTCATTGCAAAGCGAAACCATTAGGGATAACATAGCAGAAGAAGGGCATCTCTGACATTATGAAACATAGCTTGTAAACCAATATTACTAAAACAGAAAAATTTTACTAAACTGCAATTTTAAGGGGGGCATGCGCAGGCTCCTCTCACAAAAACGCTGGCGACCCCGGCTCTCGCACCATGGTAGCCGGTGGTGGGGACAGTATTTGGCTCTTTTTGACATTAAAATTGCGCTCTCTGTTTCGCGGCCAATGTCTCTGTAACAACCTACCCGTGTCACATCTAGCCCCGGTCTCCCCTACCTTCCATTTGTAAACTAAAACCAAATTTGAATACATTTCCATATTAAAACTGACTGTATGGACTCTCAAGTAGTATTTCATATGAAAATATTTGCTTCGTAAAATTTCCTGGTATAAAATCACAAAAAAATTACAGAATTTCGTAGTAAATTTACAACTGACGCCGATCAAGGAGTAATATCGTATTTCCATACATTATAGTATTGATGGGGTGAACGACATACAATTTATATACACGCATAGTCGATAGTTCGTCCCACCCTCGGCCGACCCTCCAACGCACGTATGTATATAACATGTATGTAAGGGTCGAGGACAAAATCGATAGGGCTAAGTCCTTTGTAAACCGGATTCGCGCGATTTTTGAGCTGTCAATTTTTTTTCGTATTTTTTTTTTACTTTTTTTGTGGCAGTATGAAAATGTTGTCTTTGCTTGAGAAAAAAATGAGGAACGAAGTTAAAAAGCAAATCACTGGATTTTTTTAAACAATATTTTAAATCTCCAACCTGAATAATTTTTCTATTTGTAGGTACAGCTTTAGTTCAAATAGGTAGTTAAAATGAATTTATCAGATCATTCAACAGGATAACAGAAAAATGTTTATCACTAAAAGCAAAACGCAAGTTTTAGTGAAATAACTTAAACATTTTATGACAGTGCGATTTTAAAACGCTTCTTAATTAGGAAGGTATCACGTTTCATGTTGATTTTGTATCACATTTTATCAAAACAAAAACTATGTTATTAAAACGTAAAAACAGTATTCGAGGCGCAGGCCTTTTAAACACATAAGTATCCACGAAAGCTCTACGTTTCAAACAATTATTCAGTTAATTAATTAGACTCGAAGTCATTTATTTTAATTATAGGTGGATTGCGAACAATAAAATCCATTTCGATAGGTACCTAGTTAAGACATAATCGACAATATTGAAAATCGAATTCCAATGAAAAAAAAAACATACGGTTCTTAAAGACTTGATCTTTAACAACATTTAGCCTTATTAGCGCTAAGCATAAATAGTTAGTAGTCTTACAAAACGGGAGAATGCTCCATTAGGGCGAGTTTGTAATACTCGAGTTTTTGCCTAGAATGTCGGACATAGAAACACAACATTAAACCGGATTTCTCCTTTTATTAAGCGAACTTGCGGTTAATTATTTAAAACAACTCGCATACACATATTTTTTACGCGTGCCCGTTAATTTATAGCATGTCCAAACCCGGCGGACGAGCAGCTATTTATTCAACGGTGAAAAGTAACATCATAAAATTTTATTTTGTTGTTCGTATTTAAAAGATGCCTAATAAAGAACCCGCTAAATAGACTATGATCGCTACCGACGATTATATCAACGGAACGGGTCGTTCGGAATTTGGAATTGGAAAGTTTCAAATTTGGAATTTATTGTTCATCACGCTAGAATATCTTTTATGATTGTTGTAGGAAATCGTTCGCTGCCAGTATCATTAGCATCTAATTGGCCGATCAATTCGGTTAGCATCATATAATTTGATAGGCTGTTTTCTGTTGTATTTTCAAATTAATGTTAACGACTTTGTTTGAAATTGATTTATCTAAGTAATCGCGTTTGCGAAATTGATTTCAATTAGTTAGTTTATTAACATCGTTTATTACAAGATAACGTTGATGAGATAAAATTAGTTTTGGTATCCGAATATTTATACTACAAATTTTGGCAATTAATTTTAAAATGAATTTGTTGTGCTTTATTATCAATCCTCAAGTTTTTTGATAAGACTACTCGTATTAAAATACCGGCGAAACTTGTCAATTGATATTATTGTTGCCTTATCAAGCACGGCTTATTTTGAAGTTGGACGTTGAGATGTGTTGAAAATAATAAGATTTTATTTATTTAGTTACTAGAATTGTACATTTTCGGCCATTTCCGGAAGGGTAAAGCATAGATAAGTAGTGATGTCAAAGTCATCTAACAGTCACGGCCCAAATTGAATCATACAGTATAGTTTCTTGAATTTAAACCTAATCACTTACAATAGCAACAAAAAACAACGAGTATAAAAATCTAATTGGATTTGTAAAAAAAAAATCTCATTAGAAATGTAAAATATTAAGAAAATGTTTGTTGCAGTGATGGATATATGTCAATATTGTCAAAAAAACATGTGTTTCGAACATGCTGGCAGCAGCATAACTGACGCCATAAAAAAGAAACATGTGTAATAAAGAAAAAAA
This sequence comes from Nomophila noctuella, assembly GCA_958496325.1. Classification (NCBI taxonomy): domain Eukaryota; kingdom Metazoa; phylum Arthropoda; class Insecta; order Lepidoptera; family Crambidae; genus Nomophila; species Nomophila noctuella. The sequence continues at coordinate 3,510,790 of OY292494.1, forward strand.
AGATGGCCGAAACAACTATCAAAGCCGTAAAAAAAGAAAATGGAGACGACATAGAGCGACGCTAGTTTGTTTTCCATTTCATTAAAAGTGAAACTATTAGACATTTGCGTACGAAAACGAACTAGAAACACTTTGATATAGGATTCGGGGGTAATATTATTAGGAGCCCCACCCCCGTTGTCAATCGATCAAACGCGTGCAAACATCGACGTCTGCCGACGAGAAAAGTCGTATCTCGCAAACTTTGTACACATAATTTTCAACCTTATTCGTATAAAGATACATTCTATTTTCTAATGATGGATCGGGTTTGTGTGCTCAGTGAATTTGGACTGCTCGCGATATGGACATATTTTTCATGTACATAGAGAGTCATAGAGCGCTGGAAATGTATTGACAAATATATCGCATTACAGTTTTCCATTAGGTTATTGTTTATTCCAATTTATGTACACTCTTTTCGTTTTAGATGTCGGGGAGTTATTATGTTCCCTCTCTGTTTAACTCGCACGTAAGAAGTAGATACTGTTTTATACTTTTGAATAACATTAAATTAAACGTTAACCCTTTTAATAGATGAAACTACCAAATAGGCATTGGATGTATTATTCAGTTAGCCGATTGTTAGAAACATTTTTGAACATGAAAAATGTGTGTCTAATAGACAGAAAATTAAAATGTTTGTTAGTATTTAACTATAAAAACCTGGTAAATCAATCTGCTACGTTTCAAAATATCATTCTAAATATAACGGAGGATTTTGCACCACGTCATCTCAAGAGGGGATTTCTCTCTCTCAATCTCAATCCTCAGCAATAACATAATCTTAAATTGGTCTTCACCAAAATTAATCACGCACTAAAATTCTGCCAATTATTTACCGATAAGATATGTTATCCGTCAAAATTATTATTTGTTGAAATATAAGCAATTTTAAAGATATTTGTTCCTAGTCAAAGAACTTCAAAAAAAAAAATCTCAAATCAACAGATTAAATAGTTTACCTCTCAAATCATCCTCCAGCGAGATCAACATTACCCCGCCAATGGGCAGACCGGTCTCGCCATCTTGACATAACTGACAAAACGACGCTGCGTACGCGCACACAACACACACCGCCTAGAACTAGTCTAGACTAAAACCAAGACCTAACATAGCACTAACACGTCTGAACACCGTTGTAGACAGATTTTGAATGCGGCCAAAAACGACCCGTGACCTTATCAACGTGAATAAATTATTACCATTTTTTGTGACCCCATCCGAGAAAGGGTTAATTCTATAGGACCTTATGGGTCGTGAATTTGCATATAATTTTTAGTTTATTATTTATTTTTGAAGGGGGCCCATTGTCATGTTAACGTTTTCAGGGTTAGATGAATTGGTAGTATTAATAAGGATTACGGAGGTTTGTCGTGTTGAAGGGTTAAGGTAATGTCATCTGTTGGGAAGCGTTGTCTGTTCTATGGAACAGGAAGTAGATTTAAAAAAAGAACGATTTGTAGCCGTTTTGAATGTGGAACTTTTTTGAATAGTGGTATCTCGAATTTAAAATCTAACAATTTCCTGTTGGTATGGGTGGGTATTTTATGACATAAAACTTTTGGACGAAAAAGATAAATTATGACTCAAAAGCGTTCGACGCACAATTGGATCAATTTATTAATAGGCTATCAATAATGGACGATCTTTAATAATCTGCACGACTAAAAAATCTTTAATATATGATCACCAGTGCAAATTAAAACGTTACATTACTGCTGATAAGGTATTTCTAATGGTAATTTCCTGAACAAAAATTAACTCTAAAAAACATAGAAACAAAAAATGGTTTAAGAAATTGTGGGATAACTTTTGGGATTATCAGCTTATCTATTTTAGGAATGTAAACTACAACGTAACATTCGAGTTAATTTAAAACAAAACTTAATAGCAGATGTAAACAAGTTCTGCCTAATAATGAGACCACACAAGAACAACCATGGCATTCATTCGGTGAAAATGTCAGCTTTAGAAATGACTGTTCATTTCGATAACTATTTTAGGCAGGTGCGGTGACTTGGTTTAAAGAGACAATCCTTTGTTTTCAATAGTTAAAGCTAAGCGATATTGCGCTATAGTTTGAAGATACGTCAAATCCTTAACCAAATCAGTGAAAAAGGGTGCCAAAGAGAAATAGGTCCTTTGACTCATTCCATCTTATAATAATTCGATTGTGAATCTAAAAATATAGGGACATAATGGTAGCTCTAATTCCAACTCTACCAAAAAATGGTTATTAATTTATCTCTCTATTATTGTTAAGATTTGATTTAAGGCCATTCGAAAATGATCAGTTAGACGTTATAACAATCAGCCATCATTAATCACCATCTCTTCCACATCTTCCGTCAATTACACAGCGCGCTAGAAAAAAGATTACGCAAAGCGAATTTCACGCTGACCCACTGTGCAACATACCTAACCCCAACATTATTAATATTATTAATAAACCATACAGATACTATCACGTTTCTTATTATCTATCGTTATTAATATTCCTAACCACAATGGAGCTGGCGATCCGGAAATGGGACCTTTTGTGTAAAACGCTCAAACCCTTTCGTCGCCATCTTGGATTCATTCGGTCTTTTGACCCCAAATATCTCAGTGTCTTCAATGAATGAGATGTTATTGAATCTGTGAGAACAAATCTCATCAATAGATGGGTTTTTGTTTGAGGAGTTTTTAGGGCGTTCGTATAATTAAACTTGTCACTTGCCTTTTTATGATTTTAATTACGATGAAATACGTGAGCGTGTTCTGTTTTTCGAAAAGATCTCTCTTGAGTGCGGTAAACTTGTGTTATTAATGAAATAGGGATAAGTTGATTTATTTTTATTTCTTAAAGATTTTGTTCCTTCTCGGCAGCTCATTCGAGTGGACGTTCCAGTTAGCTCTACCTCTCTTTTAAAGGATATAGCCTACTGATCTTCTAAAGTTTAACGTCAACATATTTTTTTACCAAAAAAATTGGCTTCAGGCCGACCTACAGTTCAAACACTAAACTCGCAAACTTGACGAACCTTAGCAAATATTTGCCAAACATGAAAACACTTCAAAAAAATATTATAATGGCGATAGATAACCAAACATTCGCACACGGACCGCTAAAAAAACACAACAACCCAACAAACATTTCACGCTCTAAAGCAACAAAAAAAGACACTCTACCAAGGGTTAACCTATTGTTAGTTATTTTACTATTCTTTGTTTAAAATGCTGATTTATAGGCTATTAAACCCTTTCTATTAATGTATGGATAGATAAATTTATGCGTATTATTCGTTGAATATGGTTATATTTTATGGTGAATAAAAGAAAGGTGGGGTGCGCGTACGATGCAACGCTCAACACACACGGCCTCTTTGTAAGTAATTTTTAATTATGTCTTGAAAATAATGTGCGGTAAATGTTTGCATTAAACATTGTTAAACTTTAAACTGATAAAATTTTGATTAATAAACAATTTAGCAACTCATTGCACGCCTTGACTCTTCGCAAGACAAGTCGGCGAAGTAATGTTAAAAAAATGTCCTGGAAAGCACCGTCGTCGTGGATATTAATATTAAAAAAATATGACAATATTATATGTTTTATATAAAAAAATCAAAAATGTTGTCACTCATTTGAATTTATTTAAAAAATAATTTTTCTTTTTTAATTTCGTAAAACGACTGTCTTAACTCTCGACTACATTCCAGCCGTTTAACGAATAAAAAAATAAAATTATGACAGTTCGAAATTTAAATAATTGCTACTTTTACTTTCCTGTCTTCGTTGGACAAAAAACCGTCGTTTCCTATTACAAAGGAAGTAACCCTTTTTTTGACAAGTATGAAACGCAGGTAGCCGTAGATTCTTTACGAGGTGCCTTGTGTTGCTACTATCTTGATAATCCGTACACATGTTTTATTTTTTTTATGCTGTGGCTATTGTCGTATTTTATTGAGATCCCATTAAATTGTCTGTCGAGAAGGCGGAGTTGATAGTATCCCTGTTTTGTTAGCCAACTATGGCTTGCTATAGTGATGATTGTAAATCTAGCTGTTGACTTTGAATTTTGTTTTGTCATTGACATTGTAACCAGTCCTCTTAAACGAATTCAGAATGATTTCCGACTACAATTAGGTAACAAAGTCACTAAGTCAAGCGCCCTTCAAAATAACTTTTTAAAACCTGTCAAAAACGAAGAAAAACAAAGAAAAAGGTCACACACCTGACAGGCAGCGAGAGCGAAACTCCAAGTCTTTTAAAAGAAAAAAAAATTAAGAAAACACGGAGTACATTCTACCTGCAAGTCTTAAAAAGAGGTGTAAAAAGAAACTCTTCGGGGAAAGTGCATTAAAAATGAGTGCGGTAGAGAGGGACGGCGTTATACAAGTTTTCCTACGTCTCGCTTTAGTGCTTCTAAGAAAATGGTTTTATGAATGAAAATTACTTTTTTCTCACGCCATTTACTCAGTTCAGGGACGTTAGTTCTGTTGCTCTCGGCGAAAGTTGTTTGGGTGGAAGTGGGGCATAGGGCGATACTTTGTTTTATTGCTCATCTGTTATAGAAATGGCTGATTGTTTTCTTAACTGTTTTTTATTTTCTATGGTACGAGGGTTGTTTCGTCTTTGAATAGGGAAAATGACTCGTTTAGGCATTTTTTCAGTTAGAAGCTTAAAGTCTGTTCGTCAAAGAGTATATTTTTTTATTTTGAATAGAAATTTCTTTTAGGAGAACGGGTTGCTTTTGACTGGAATAACAAGAATGGTTAAAAACATTGTTCCTAAATAATATTGCTGAAACATGGCGAGTCATTCTCGATCACATTTCACCACGTAAAAATTCGCGTTCCAGATTCAAAAACTATCACAGGACATTACCCGAATCAAGCACAGCCAATAAACCGCTATTTAAATAAACCAATCAGTTGTAACGATTTTGAATATCGAACACACGTTAATCCTTTGAGTGCTGTAGGGATGCTACCGTGTCTTTGTGTGATTGTAATTTATTGTCATCGATTGATAAGGGATGCTCTACATATTTTTTATTGGCATACTAAAGGGTCGTATAGAGTGGCTGACTTTCGAAGTGTTGTTAGTATTATTAACACACTATTACAGTGATGTAGTCGGGGAGATTTAATGGAAAGAACACATTCTTAATAGTAGAGAAGTGAAGGAAAATGACAATGGTAAAATAGGTAGCCAAAGGCCAAGATCACTAAGAATTTTGTAATCAATTTTTTTTTCAATATATCGATAGTTAGGTTGCATTAGGGTTAGTTTGCATTGTGAATAAAATTCACTGATCAAAATTTAAATGAATAAAATCATAAGCTATTTTTTCTTCATATAAAGATGTCCATAATATAGTACCTACACAATACGAGGATTAACTGTCAAGGTTATTATGAAAAAATATAATAATTTTCTCTAATTCAAAGTAAAAAATTGCCTTACAATGTGCCAACGACTGCACTCGAACCTTTGTTCTACCAAAACCCTTGTTATGAAACAAAGACGAAACCTCCCATCTAATCTAAAACAATAAACACACCTCTTTATTGGTATCAGAAACAACTTTTACCATAACACCGCACACGATACGCTTCTTAAAAGGAATTGGGCATATATTAGGAAGGCAGAAGTGACGATAAAGTTCTAGAAATGTGGGTGCCACCCAGATAAAGTTTTCACACAAAATATCCGTGATATGTGCGGAGCGGGTCCGATCGTATGTTTGTTCGTCCGTCGTTACTGTACCTGGGTAGGGTTTGGTGTGTTTGGAGGCGTGAGCGGATGCTTGGGCGGAGCGGTTAGCGTATTTCTCAATTTTAAATCGTATTTGAGAATCCTTTTTTCAATTTTTCGGTGCTATTTCTTTGTTAATTTTCTTCGAATTTGTATGTTGTGAAGTCCCGTGATATAATAAAGTAGCTATTATTATGTTTATAGTCTTTTAAATAGGTAGTCGTCTATTTTTCCACAAATTTACCATATTCACTTTAAAAAAATTAGCGAAAAAATCATGTACATGTGTTGATGAAATCTACCATGAAAGTAGCTTGAAATCTTGAAAATCGTATAACTATGACTTTAATTTTTTTTTTACCAATAACCATAAGAATTAACTCGCTCTCCTCCTCACCATAACCTAACCCCACAGACACACGGTTGGCGATCAGACAAATATATTGTTGAAACTTCGCGACTCCGAGTGGTTTGAGAACTTGGCTGTCATAAGTTGCGCATCCCGCACTTATATTTATAACCTCTTTTGTACAACTTCGGGAGCGGGAAGTAGAGTTTTTTTTTTGTTTGAGTGATGTTCCTTTAAGGATTGTTTCGGTGTTGGTAATGGGGTGAAATGTGTTTTGGACTTTGCATCGAATATTCGCCGTTCTCATATTAAAATAAATGAATTAAGACTGTTTTTAAACAATTAAGTTAAAAGACGAAAGAATTTGGCAACGACTATAAAGGTTTCTCTGAAAATAAACTCTGCCATGCAAAAGCTTGGTTGCATGTCCAGCATGTCCTAGGGATATCTCTAGTGTCTTAATTAAATCTCGGGCCTTGCGACGGAATGACACCATTATTTTTCATCAAATATCCTATTTCTCGGGTATCACAGTCATAGAGCAGTACTATGCAATGTAAGATCGAATTCCGCGACCTCTTATGAAATAAAATTATCAACCGCTTAACCATTAGGTACACTTATTCCGACGTGAAACGCTCATATACCTCGTTTTTACATAATAATATACTACTTCTCTAAGATATCTACATAAGTGAAGCCGTCTCAAAAATATCTGTCTACGTCGATTCGGGTGCCATTGGACAGCAGCCGCGCCCCGCGGCATATGCGAGTAACACATTATCTATCAAAGACTAAGCCTGCATCAGTGGAGCAGGCGGCCATGTTTTTTGAAAATTATTTTTGACAGCAGACTTGTCGTCATTGGCTGTCTTATTAGCTTAGTTAAAAATGCCTGCCTACGACGTATACTTTCTATATATAATAATCGTATTTTGTATGGCACAATTCTTACAATATGATTTAAAGGCAGTTTTATTCAGCCTTTAGTAAAATTTATAGACACATTGTGATTTTTAGAGCGTTTTGAAGTATAGCTAGGGCGGAAAAGAATAGTCTGACCAACTCCACAGTACCCAGTTCAATGGCCATGCCGTATGACAAAAGAATACGCTACTCTTTGAAGGACCCCAAGTCAATCCGTCAGGAACGCGATTTGTATTACTGGTGGGACAAGAACAACTTTGTGGAACACTAAAAAAAAGTATCGTCTACTCCACAGTACTCATAGTTCAAACGCCATGCCATATGACACATGTGCGGCATAAAGCGAGTAAGTATTGATCTAGTGTTCACTCGTTCTTGCCGTTGTAAGATAGTGTTCGCGATATGTTCCGTTCGCTCTCTGATGCTTGTACAATTTGCGACGTATCGAGTTACAATCGTTTTGTTTCCAATCGATTTTTAATCGAGTTGAGTTGAGGATTCAGATGGATTGCTAACGATGGTAACTGTTGTGTTAGCATCTGATTTATATAGAAAATAGTACCTAGCTAGGTATCCAATTATCCATCTTTTTGATATATGTAATTTGCAGCTATTCAAACTGATTCTTGGCACTGGTTATTAAAATTGTCCATCCTGGTCGGTCTTGCGAATGTGAATAAATTTATAGTCAATTTTAAAACTTACAGCGAGAATTACTTAGTTACTGCAGAAAGATTAAATTTTTATTCAGACTCTAGTTATTATTTAATTTGAGTATTAAGGTAATTAAGTATAACCAAAAACTGCAGTGAAGACGTCAAGGACAAAACACCAAGCTTGTAAACATGAAAATGTTACAGATTTTATTGATAGTTTTTTTTTCGTGTATGATGCGGTTCTTAATTAAACTCATAAAAATGTCTTTACAAACAACTACTCGCTAGAAACTCGAGCTATATCGTAAACATAAGTTGCCCATAACAACCTAACAACCACGAAACTAACGTATGGAATCGAAAGCCCCACAGTTTTCCCCCTTTTTTCTATTCGCGCGTAACTTGCGAGTTGTTTTTTTCTTCGCAAGCACAGGAAACGTTCATAAATCCTTTAGCTGGCCTGTCAACCGCACGCCTACGACGGTATGTTATGTGCTGTAACGATTTTTACCACACATTTCGTGCTTTGTTGGAATAAATGTACTTTTTTTTCTTGGCTTTACTTTTTTTTTAGAAAGTACCTATGTAGCAAAGGAATTATTTTTTGGTTCGATTGAATTGTGTCGTGTGTTTTTTTTTGGTATTTTAACTTCGGAAGTATTTTTGTGTACTTATTTAAAACTAAGATTAAGGAAATGTTGGTAGTGACTTTTTGTTACTCTGTATAGTTAAAATATTATTTAGTTAGTAATTTTTTTATTAAAATTTACAATTATTATTAATGTCCCAAGTTTATTACATTTTGCTCGAATCAGGAATTCAATAGGTATAAATAAACCGTTATACTTTACGCTTACTTTAATGACGCGACGTCATTGGTAGAGGGCGGCTTTGCGTCTGTATTCGAAAATATAGGATCTCTTTCGACACTAAATGTGTTTTTGACTGTAGTGACAGTTGATAAATATATTGGTCAATCTATCTTCACATTTTTTCTTTATTACTCGTATGTATGAAAATATTTCCACTATCACCAACAAATGCATCACAAAGTTGCATCCCTACGCAATTTAATCTCGTTGGCACGAGCCACAGACACAGGAGCCACGAGCCATAGATATTACAAACCATAAACTAACCGTACATTCTCACAATCATTATCACTCCAACGTTCTGTATTCAAATAAAAACGGAAAAGGCTACATTTTCTGCGGAGCGCTCGGTGCAAAAATATTCTTTGGCATCGCTTCGCGTGTGAGGGGGATAGATAGATAGTTGTGCGCATAAAATTAAGATCAATCAGAGAGGGATGACAACGCGTTTATTGGTTTCCACCGCATAGTTTGCGGGCATCGCTCGGGGCCAACTCTGATATTTTCTTGGCTAGCAATATTTTGTTGGCTTGTGTGGAGATGTTGTTTTTTTTAAGTATTGTCTAGGAGTGACTCGCTTATTACGATGTTATGACATAAGCATAGAGTGACAGAAGATATAAAACAGTTTAGGATCAGTTCTTATTTATCTACATCAACGCCTGAAGAAAAATGCTTTTGAAATGCCTACATAGCTTTTTTATAATGGTAATCACAGTTAAATAAAAATAAATTAAAGATGCAAATCTAAATGAAATATAAATAAAAAATATTGAAGTCTTCATTAAATTTCTTAATAGTAAGAGAGCCCACGACCAAAACCATGTCTCATAGCAATACGGCAAAAACCCTATTAAATCGTTAGATTGTATGATTCTGAACCCGACTAGGTGTGTAGTAACGGTCGAAAGTGTAGCAACTGCATGGGAGGCCATTTCTGCTGTGTCAAAAAAAAAAGACAGTCGGTATTATAGCAATATGTCTGATAGTGAAAATGTACATAGATTTTATAATTGTATTACGAAAAAGTTTGTTTTCAGACATTTTGCGCGTAGCATATAGCCTGAGCGCAGTTTTGAAAATGTCAACAAATTTAGCCGACCTGTATCATAGCAATACGGAGAGAGACGAACTTCTTAGCTATCCATGGATTCTCCGTGCGGGTGCCGGGTCCATCGCGTGGAACAGAGAGGAATGTCAGTCGGCGCCTGGGACTTGCGACCCAGCGTGTAGGTTTAAGGGGCCCCTTTATAGTATACTAACGATCACCTTCACCGATGACATTCCTCTCCCTTCCCAACCATATTTGGTATGAGCCGAGTAAAGCGGCTTTAGTTGCTCTTTCCAGTAAGGAGCTAATATTAGATCTTGGTAATCCTAAGTCCTTTAGTAGGTTGTAGAGAGATTTCGCTGGTATACCTCTCGCACCCACTTCCACAGCATACAACCGTGCTATATAACCATTTTTAGTCATCTCGTTGGTTAGGTCATAATACTTATTTGTTTTAAACGCGTGATCTTTGGGAATGTTTGTCTCCCATGGAACAGTAAGTTCCACCAACAGTACGCGCTTAAGTTTTCTAGAATAAACGAAAAGGTCTGGTCTAGACGACGATAACACAATGTCTTCTGGAATAGTGTAGTGCTTTTCATACGTGTCCATCATGATCTTCCAATCTGGAGCTACACTAACAATGGAGTAAGGTTTGACTTTGGACTTCTTGGTAGATCCTTCCTTGACGAAGTTGATGTTCTTTGTATTCGTCGTCAAACCTTTTGCTGCTCTTGCTATTGAAATTTAAATTTTTATTATTTTTATTATTTAAATTATTTAAATTATTTTTTTTTATTATTTAAATTATTTTTTTCAACTTTTCGTATTGCTGCCATGATTACCAAAAACCTGTTTTCAGACACTTTAAGTGTAGCGTATACTCCCAAGGTAGAGAAGGTGCTACACTTAATTTGTCTGATATAAATTTTTTGCACATGTGGACAACTTATTTTATCATGTCCAACAATTTTCAGACATATTGCTATGATACCGATCGGTAAAATTTGTTAACATTTTCAAAACGGTCTCAAAATTTAATGCGTTCACATTTCCGTCTGAAAATTGTTTTGTTCGCATCAAATAACCAAAATTTACTAATAAAAATTTTTTCAGACGTATTGCTATGAGACATTTTTTTTGTCTCATTTTTAATTTTTTTAAGTGATTTTACGGGTTAGCGCTACACCACTAACGTCTGAAAAATATGTTTCCGGTATCTCAGAACTATCATTCAACTACAGTCTGCAAATCAGACATATTGCTATGATGCAGTTCGGTAAAATTTTTGACAATTTTGAAAATTCGGTCAGATCAAACGCTACGCGGAAAATGTCTGATATTGGTATTTTCGAGTTCAGGATAATCGTATCTATCGATTTGATGCGGTTTTGGCCGTATTGCTATGAGACAAAAATTTTGGTCGTGGGCTCTCGTACCATAATGCTACAAACCAAACGGGTTTTGTTAAAATTTGTCACTTCATATTCTTTTAGTATCAAGCAAGACCCTATACTATTTTTTTTTTCTTAATATTCCAGTAACAAAAATAACAAATTACGTAAAAACATTTTTACTCTTTTTTTATGTTTTTTTTTACCCTACACGTTCAAAATTCCGCAAACTTCCACCCGATTCTAACGACACCGGTGCCTCCTAGTACAACACGCATCCACCAACTATGCCACTGCATTATGATGCAAATGATCCCAATTAGGTGCACCGAGACTGCATCTGCCGCCGATTTGCCTAACAATAGCAAACGCGAATGTTCGAAGAGAGTTTGAAAGAAGCATGCTCGAGTGGGATAAAGTTTGCATTCGGTTTTTGAATTACGAGTAACGACGCTTTTGTAGTTTTTGAGCCAGCCAGGTTTTTGAAGGTTTGAATTTAGAACGAACTATTTTTGCGAGGGAACAATTTGAATTTTGGTTAATAAAATAGGGTTTGATTGTGAGTAAATTAAGCATCACTACTATTGGTAATACTTAATTAATTAAGAGACTTGTTACATTACAACAACAGGCTGGAGACGAGAAAACTGTCACAAAGCTATAAGATGATTTAAAGTGGAATTGGCTATTCGAATTTATGTTACAGATATTACAATAACCTTCTAGAAATATGACGATTTGTAATACTTTTGTGAAAATATTAAAATCCATTTTATTTAAACTTTGGTAGGTATTATAACATTTCTAATAGAGTTCCGATTCCACACGAAGAACATAATATTACTATCACCACATTTTATGGGCTCCTATTTAGTTTTCAAAACATTTTTTATCATTACTTTTTAGAGAAGATAGTAAGAGAATAACATGTGAATATAAAATATCACCAATATTTTCCTGCCGTTTCAACACTATTGCAATATCTTCATTATTTTTATGTTATGACGTGAAGTGTCAGCATCCCACCCACAATATAACATATCGATGAGTGTATCGATTACGATATCTCTATGGTCGGATAAGGCTCCGTTACACTTGTAAGCACCGACCATAGATAAGCCGTGACGTTATAGAGCAATTCCCCCCAAAATGGCGGGCGATAGCGTCCTGGGCCGGTTATGAACTTAGATCGCCCTTAAGATAACGAAACGTGGTTTTAGATCCATCGATAGATTTTGATGTTTTGAGGAAATTTATCTATGTAATGTCAGTTGAAAGGTGAATATCTATGGTGCTTTTGGAGAAGTTACTTTAATGTTGAAAACCAAGCAAAGCACGGTTGGAATCGAACCCATGACTATTATTTTTCAACTTAATACCAAATGTCTTAAAATTCTTTAATCGAAAATCAAATATAAGATCTTTGCGCCTGATACAGGTCTACAAAGCGGTGGGCAGCCAAGAAATGTGATGTTATTATTATGATAGTTAAATCAAAACCTGTAGATAAAAATTGTAACTGCATTGAATCATTGATCTTAATAATATCGTCACACATACAAGAACACAGCCAAAAATATGAACGAAAAGAGAAAAGATCTAAAAATTCAATAATTAAATAACACGCCCGTCCCAAATATGAATTCTATAAACCAATATCAAATTGTTGACTGAAACTCGCAACCGCAGGCAAAGCCTCGCGGCGTTTTCGCAAAAATCTATATGAAATCAGAAAATCTGAGACATTCCAATATAATCCTTTACTTTAGTACTCATCCCATGTCGCCGCAAGATTAAATTCCTCCACAATATAACTACTGTATCTCCATGTGAGGCCTCTTTAATATCGTATGTTGTGGGGCTTTTTATACTGAATATAAAATATACAATTTTAGCATAGCGCCGGTGACATTGTGTGTACCATCCATCTTTTCGGGTTTATCTTCTCTCCCTTTCCCTTATATCGCGCCGTTCCTCTCTCGGTTTTAGTTACCCCCCTTGGGGTAAGAGTTGCTTCGAGCAGTCAACTCTTTGCGCATTTTTCATTCGAAATATAGCGGATATGAAGAAATGTATCGCGTATTCGGGCGTGTTATGATTTTTCTTGTTCTATTTCAAGAGTTAGCGTTATGAGATTTTGAGCGTGCGCGGATTTAGGGTATTTGGAACTTAATAAGGTGAGGGGACCTTATATTAGGAGCAGAGGTGACATTATCTTAGGAATATTGGGACCTGGCAGATGTGTGATGACGCAGTGGCGATGAGAATAAGGGGTTAGGATTATAGTTTCATGTCAGAAATGTTTTAGTCTCACATGGTTAAGTAGTATTTTGGGGCATTAAGGATCAACAGCGGCATCTTTGGTCTAAGTAGGTATATGTAGGTTTCATTACGAATGTGGCCTCTCGTAAACGCATTAATTTATCCTCCATTTGCACACTCCGTAAAATTGCATACCATTATTAATTTCCTGCGGACCTCACAATCTTTCTGAAAAATAAGAAAATTTAATTGGCATCAGGCTTAATTAATATATAATATTTTCACAACATCACATACATTGATCTGACCCCGTGTTAAGTAGCTTAAGCACTTGTGTTACAGACATCAGAAACAACAGTGGTATTACAAATATACTTAAATATATACATATAACACCCAGACCAGGACAAACAGACATGTTCATGCACACAAATGTTTGTCCTGTGCGGGGATCGAACCCGCGACCCCTTGCGTAATAGGCGACATCTTGACCATTACACCAAGCGGGTCGTCGAATACGAGTATAAGAGGAGTTTTTTGTAACATAGGTACTTAACTAACAGTCAGACCAAGCAATTCGACAGCAAAGCGTATCCGAAGTTAAATCCAAGTCAGTCGGCGACAATCGCCGATCAGAATGAGTGATTCCAGTCACAGCCCAGTCATGTTTGCTGAAGAGTGCAGAAGCATGCTTATCACGTGCTACCGTCTGCATTGTTACTGACTGGAGACGTGGAGCAATGGGTTGGAAAGAGTTCTGGTACTTTGTGGTATGAGCGCATGAGTAGGACTCCAGACAAAAAGTTACCTTGTGTACATTTTAGGAGTATGTAGAAAATGTTCTATTGCACTGTAGTCCATTTCAGGTAGAGTCATTATTTGTTGTAATTGAAGATTCACAAGTGCTTCTATGAATCCTAATTGAATAAAGAATATTTTAAGTTTGAGTTCAGTTTGAGTCACGTAAGCATTAAGAAGATCCCGGTGACAGTTGACGGTTCAAAGGAAAATCGACACAACATTGCAGTTGCAACGCCTCCCATGCAAAATCATAAATTTAGCTCGTGGAGCTTAATGCCTTGAAATAAAGTTTGATTTCATATAAGAAGTATAAAATACCTGTCTTAGAGATTATCTAAGGTAAAATGGAATATAGTTTGAATATAACAACCAAAACGCTGTGAATCATGGGCGACGTAGTGGAACAATATTGAATGACTCTTAATAAACTGTGGCATCAAATAGTCAACCCAAGCAAAATTATACGTCAACAGATTACTATGTAATTAGAAATGTGTTCCACTGTAGGTGAAAATAACTTGTAAAATTGACATTCACGTATCACGGATGTAATGCAAACAGACTAAAATAAAACTCCTAAATTAGTGAAATCTTTGGCTGGAATATTGAAGTATGTACATATCTAGCTACACTAGCATATATTGTGGTAGCACTTTGAGCGATGTTTTGAATATCTGAATACACTCCTGGAAGCTTTGAGCTATGTTTCCTGATATATTGGGCTTTGTAGCGGCCAAAGCTTCTATTAAGTACTCTAGCACAAGATTTTGCTTTCCATTACCGCCTCTACCTTTACCGTCAAATCAAAATGCGTGACGTCACTACCTTAGCCACTCACGACCACTCTAAAACGTTTCCTAACATCCATATTGACTTTTTGATCACGTCCCGATGAGGTGTGCGGCGCATAGTTGATTAACGCAAATGGATAATCCGATTTATTATAATTTAGCGCTCGTCGCGAATTTTGAGCGACATTGACATAGCGAGGCGTGTCAACTTGACAGGTTTAAATGATGATGACAGTTTGATTTGACGAGTGAGTTATGGTCGTGTGTAAGAATGGGTTGGAGGAACTCGAGCTTGGAAGGATGCGCCTTCTCAGTACCTAGTTTAGCAAATTCTTTAGAGTTTAATGCGCTTATCGTGTTTTTTTTGTAATAAAGCAGTTAAAAGACAAGCCTATGCGTTCAAAGTGGTCAATAATTCAATTATTCATAGAAGTTAACCCATTTAATTATCATTACTAATTTATAAACACCTGGTAAAGCACGTGCCTAATGTGTTATAACAACGCCACTCGCCACCATATCGCCATTGCCTTGTTGATAATCTTAATAGTTTTTCCCATTCTTAAACAGCGACGACACTTTAGTGTCAACAACCATGAATAGCCGACACGACATACAATTTTTTAAACCATCTCCATCTTGAACGAGAACCGTTTCCATAATTTGAATAGGAAAAAAAAACAAAATATTGTCATTCAAAACAAAAAAAACGGTGTGACGTCACTCGCGTTCCATATTTGAATTTCCCTGTCGGGACTCGCGGACTTGGTATTCCTACGAACATTCGCTATAATGTAAACACGCCTTAACCAAATACAAAGGCCGGTTCAGAATAGGTAATGCCGTATATAAAGAAAACATTGAATTTCCATGACGCTCGGATGGCAATCTACATGACTAGCGGCGTGTATTCCCAATAAGACGGGATAAGGCTGGGTACTGGGTGTATCATACGTATGTGTATCATATTACCTATATCAAACTGATTTTTAAGCTCTCATATGTGTAAAGCGGGATTGACTATCTTGATGGCTTAATAACCTATTGAATAACTTTGTTAATTCTAATATACTTGACACAACGCTTAAAATCTCACTTCGGTACTTGGGAATCAAAATAAAGCTAAGAAAACGTCTACTCACAAATTCTCTACTCAATATAATTTTAGTCTAAATTTTCAGAAAAAAGGTACGTTAATATTTTGAAACATAGAAATTCGAAAACATTATAAATCATGCGTGACTACATTTCGTTGCAATATTGTTTGTAGCTTTGTGGCTGCCAAGTGCGATGCCAAACGGTACTTTTGATATATCAAAATGGTTGGCCGTTACTGAAACTTTACGGTTATGCTAAATTCACATTTAGATTTCATATTTTATTAATGCCATCATGGTTTACTAGTTAACTGTAGTCACCATGAATACGGGTTCTGGAAAACTATTAGGTCGTCGTAGAATGACGATACACTTCTTAGCTCATAATTTCGTTTTAAAGTTAACAATTTCAATTACTATAACTTGGTACTTATACAAAGGTTTCCTTAAGAACTACATAAATACCAAAAAGAAATCCACACTACGTCTGTATCAAAACACAAGACGACTGAAAGACTTCGCATAAAATATAAAAGGCTCATCCGTTTGTCAAGGAAAATATTTCCACGAAAGCAGGCCTTTGTTCGCCGGGTTTCCTTGCACTCGATAAAAATAATGAAATATGAACTAGCGGAGCTCACACTACGAGCTACACACACGAGGGGGATCTCGAGAAAAACGAATCCCATCCATCAACAAAGAAAATAACGATTCCCGTGCCCCAGACAAATGATTGACAGTGAATGAAAAAAGGAATAAAAAAAGCGTAGCGAAAAAAAAAGAAATGATTCCTTATTCAAATTTTCACGGCGTTCGATTTTTTCCTTTGTCGCGAGCGCTCCGTTTTGTTTCCATTTGTAATTTGTCGGTTTGCTCTTTCCAGAAAAACGCGGGCCGTTCCACCGTGAAAGTCTTTTGGCAAGTTTTCTTTTATTGGTTTATTATAGACGTGCCGTTTCGCGTATTTAGAGTAATTGCTTAAACTGAGTCGACAATTGAAGGGTGTACTGGCTATGCTCGCTCAATTTCGTCGTTGTTCAATTTGGAAGCAAGATTGGTTCTATCGATCTACCTTTTGTTACTACCTACAATACTTTGTTGCTCGGTGCCTTTTTGTCTTTGACACGTGTAAATTATAAACTTACATACATAATTAATCAGTACAGTTCCTACATATTATGTATGTATGTTCATATTTAAATATTGAATACCTTTGCTTGTGTATATCGTAGTTCGACTGCTAACATTGAATTCTTATTTGTTACAGATTTCAGAGGAAACTTAGCTAGTAAGTCACTCAAACTTTACTATTTTAACTGCGTGCCTAACTTAAACAAGATATCTTAATATCACACAAATAATAAATTATTTTATAATAATCAGCCTTTCATGTAGCCTTCACTCTGTAAAACCACAAATCCTTACAATATAATGTGTACTTAACTAGTGTAGAGCAATCTCAAAACTTTTAAACCTAACGAACCATTTACCAAGTGTCAAGTCGAACAACCTCTCAAAAACAAAACACACGAGATCAGCTGTTGAACGTTACGCAAACCCGGAACGCAACGCGTTCGAAATTTAAACATTGTGTGACCTTGTTAACGGACTAATTCCATCCCCGCGGCCGCGTCCCTACATAATTTGCGCTTACCGTAGAACTGATTACTCGCTCGTAGACGATTCCGTCTCACTCTGCTCGCCCTGTCCCGCTCCCGCCCATTCATGAAACGTTTAATTATACCGCCTTGGGATGGTATTATGCGATAGTGAAAGTGGGAAAGTTTGATTGGACTTTCCCCGGGAAATTTCCATTTGCGAATGTGGGACGGCAGGGTGCGTTGAAAGCGTAAGTGGGACACTTCTCATTGTTGTTGAAACAGTTACGTAGTTTGCGAATGCTCAGACTGGCTAGTTTTTGGAGCGAATAGTTTGTTAAACAGACTGCCGCTAGTTAGTTTAGTTGGAGAGTGAGAGTTTTGTAGAGGAAACCTAGCTTGAGGGGATGATATTGGAGATCTGAAACTAAATGCTTACAAAAATTAAGCTTTGTACTTTAAATTATCTACTTCTTTGAATAAACCAGCACTTTCGAAGTGGAAATGTACTCTGCTTAAGTATATTTTAGCAAATAGATTTTCCTCTAGCGTAATAAAAGCTGTTTTAGAATCAGTCATTCGTAAAATGCATGTCCCTTGTCCATCCGCCTTTGAGAACCGTACCTTGGTCCCTTGATCAAACGACTAATTCAACGAAGCGTAAAAAGATTTAGATCTTTATTTGATGCACTTTTGAAGGCTCCTTGGAGTAGTTTCAATCAAAACATCGTTTATGTCTAGGGGACACAACAATAATAGAATGTGCAAGTAAATAGGCTTTCATTTTTAATTACTCATGTGTTCTCACTTTCAGAAATGTAAGAATTAAATGGAATCCTCTTATAATTTAATAAATATAAAGTTTTTTTGTGATCTTTTAAATGCCCGTCTGAGAAATAAGAGTCTTCTTGTACCAAGTAAACTTAGCTATCTCTTTTTCCCACATCACCGCCTATATCAAGGATAGTCTTCTGCTAGTTCTTATCTTAACCAAATAATAAGATATGTCTTTTAAGTTAAATGGCAAACAAAACTATAGCTTTTAAATACATTGGCGAGAAACTCTTAACAAACTTGCGATGTTGCATGACACCGTCTCCACCATTACTTACGCGTACTTCTTTCGCCTCCCGCCGTTTTTTTAAATATGGAACAAACGCCCCGAGCGAACTCTCAAACACTCATTTATTTTCTCCTTCACTTTCTTGTCTTCCGTTTCCGGGTTAATTTTAAATGTGGAACGCGCGTTGAGGCAGGTCGGGGTCTATTAGGCCCCCGGCGTAATGAGTCAATACGGGGGTTAACTCTGGCTTAGGAATTAAGGAGCGTTAAACAGACGATTTGGGCGGAATTTTGTCACTTGTTGATATGGGGCGTTTGAAGGTTAAGTCGGGATTATGATTTTAATTTTTCTTTTCTTGTTAAGATGTTGGGAATGTGGAGGGTTTTGGGTAAAAGCGTTGAGGTTTTTACGGTGATAGGATCTTGATATTGCGCATGTGACTAAGCATGTTATTGGTTTTTAAGATATTTTCTTTATTAAGTGGATATTGGGAAACGAGATCTGAAGCTTGAAAGTAATTTTAAGGCCCTATTCATTCCTTATTTTGGAGTTTATGTCTGACGTGCGGAGAAAATGCTATAATGTATATTTAGAAAACAGACTTGACATTTTCTTTTTCACAGTGCGCATAGCATTCCAATGTTTTTTTTTGTAATTAAATCAGTAGAAGGGAAAGGTTTTTTTGTAAGTTAACTTAATATACATTCAAAAATAAATATCCCAAACATATAACCATTGTCATCTAATAAACAAGAATATGAGAGACAAATGAAACGTTCCATTATTGGTTCTCGATATAAAAATGGCGACTGAATTGTTGACTCAATAAACCACAATATCGCGACGTTATTGGCAACGATAGTCCAATATCAGACGTTACAATAACGTGCCGAACGAATTACCAGTAGTAATGGATTCTAACCGCCTTTGCTTCGCGACGATACAAAAAAAAGTAAAATGTCAAATTAATGTTCGACGTTTGAATGTTTTACAATGGCCGACTCAGCGTGTTGTAAGGTCTTCCATTTTGCGTTTTCATGAACTGAGTTTTCAAATCGCAAAATATTTGGATAATCACCTACCGTATAGAGAAAATCATTAGTAATTTCCGTTTGTAGTCCTACTTAAAAGAAAAACACGACGATATTTCTGTAGCGTAGAGATAGATCAATATCAGTTTCAATAATATCATTAGCAAATACCAGTAGCAATACTAGGAGTATAATGCGCTTTACTTTTGAAAGTGTTGAAGACAACACAAAATTTAAATTCAATATTAATGTTCGTCGGACACTAACAGACAATCTTATCTTTACTTTTAAATAAACTGCTTAGTTTTCCCGAAAATAATACGACATTTTCAATGTTGTAAGACGCATATCTCCAACCTTAACCACCTAATCTCGTCCAAACAAACCCTTTATCCTTTTAAAATTGACACAGGATAATCCGAGTCAAACCGTGTCTACCCAAGCAATGAACTTATTAAGGGCCGAACATACCGTAGCGAATTATGCACGAATATCCGTCAGGAATGAGTGTTTTTATATACAAATGTATATTACACGTGCTACTTGGTAAATCCTTCACAGTAGGATGAGATGGGACAGGGGCGCTTTCCCCGAGAGGGTGGGGGACCACCCCCCCCCCCCCCACCCGCCCTCACCTATAGAATGTCTCCGCATTTGTGAAACCCCTTGTGGAGAAGGGTTACCTTGGGAGACGAATAGAAAATAGTACATAATAAAAATTCAAAATATATTCTTTGGAGGCACCAATTTTCTGGAATACCCTCAGGGAGAGGCTTGGATTATTCCCTTTTTGCGTAGTCTGGTTGATGCATGAAGTTTGTAGAGTCGCCGTTTGAATCACAATTGGCATAATAACATCGGTAAATAGCTGGATTTGTGGTTCCAAAGCATTTTTCACCTACCGTTATTGGAATTTTCCAGTAATGTTGAGAAGTGACAGACATTTTATAATACATAGTCGTAAAATTAACTTAAGTCAAGCTCACACACTTTGATAATCTTAGTTGTGTCTCTGTGAGATTTGTAAAATGTAGAATTTGATGTACTAGCAAATACTTTGTCATTTCATTTTGTTATTTGTTATTAGGACACTATGACCTTTAGAGTTGTACCTAGATCAGAAATACAACTTTAAAGGTCACAGCCTCCTCAGGAATAGGGCTGGTTTGGTTATAAACTACCTAAGATAAGACCAATGATGGCATAAAATGTGTCAATATAGCTGGGTTCTGTATCAATGCTACAGACAAATGACAAATGATTTCATGATGACTTGTGCTACAATTGGGATGTTTAATTGTTAATTCAATCAGATTAAAACACTTTATAAAACATAGATGAGATGTATAATGTATTCTATAGGTACATCTTACTATACAGCTGATACGCTGTTATAATGATATTTATTAACGGGACTAAACGCGATTTGATTTATGTAGTACATATATACTACTTACTGCTTGACGTTTCGGCTGCGTTACAGCAACCGTGGTCGCAAGCGGACTGGTGATGCGGGGCGTCGTCTGCTCGGGCGCGGTGAAGAATGGTCTTCCTCTACCCCCAAATTGTCATTTATTATATTGTCACCCACACTTTCACGGCACACGACACTGACAGTATCAGGGTTCATTTTAGACGATGAAAAACGCGGTTGACATCTGCTAATCACTGGATTCCACGCTGAAGCTAATTTAAACCCATCATCCCTGTTGAAATTCTTGTACTTCTTTATTTCAATCGCCTCCCGTACCATCCTAGAATGGTAATGGCGTTCAGTGGAGAGGATTTTCGGCTCATGTAACTCCATCCAGTGATTCGGTCCCATGTCAATTAAATGTTCAGCCACCGCGGATTTATTCGTTTGTCGATTTTTCACTGCGGTAATATGTTCCTTGACCCGTTCAGCTATTGCCCGCTTAGTCTGGCCTATATAAGAACTACCACAGCTGCAATCGATTTTATAAACACCTGATGTTTGGTACGGTATCCTATCCTTAGGTGAGCGCAATAGTTTAGACATTTTGCATAACGGAGTGTATACAGTCTTGATGGAGAATTTCTTTAATACTGTTCCAATCTTATCCGTTATACCTTTTAAATACGGTAAAAACATAGCCTGCCGTTTCACCTCAGGACATCTTGCCTTCTCTTTACACTTCCTCATTTTTCTTGACACCCCATATCCGTTACGTTGTAGTACCTCCTGAACATGCGCTAATTCCGCGTGAAGATGTTCAGGGTCACAGAGCATATGGGCTCTGTTTGTCAATGACGCAATAACGGACTGAAGGTGCCGCGGGTGATGATGAGACCTTTCTAGGATGGTACGGGAGGCGATTGAAATAAAGAAGTACAAGAATTTCAACAGGGATGATGGGTTTAAATTAGCTTCAGCGTGGAATCCAGTGATTAGCAGATGTCAACCGCGTTTTTCATCGTCTAAAATGAACCCTGATACTGTCAGTGTCGTGTGCCGTGAAAGTGTGGGTGACAATATAATAAATGACAATTTGGGGGTAGAGGAAGACCATTCTTCACCGCGCCCGAGCAGACGACGCCCCGCATCACCAGTCCGCTTGCGACCACGGTTGCTGTAACGCAGCCGAAACGTCAAGCAGTAAGTAGTATATATGTACTACATAAATCAAATCGCGTTTAGTCCCGTTAATAAATATCATTATAGTAATGCAACGCGAAAGTCTAAAATCTCATGATACGCTGTTGTCACCTACCGCTTTCTTTTACTTTGTAGAAGTTAGGAAATCAATTTCGATGACTGATATACCATTATTATAATATTTAGCTTTATTATATTACTATTTTTAAATGAAACCAAAACGAGAAATGAGAAAATAGAGTATCTGTTTGACTTTGACCTACATTAATTTTGTAAGACTTGTTGAAATTTTTTGAAAGCAGACTGATAGTTACAGCTACTATTCATTAGTAGGTAATATTTGAAGAGAGGAAGAGCTTAGTGGAACTTCCACTTGAATGAGCCACTCGTCTGGGGAAGTACCTCCACCTTACAGAAGGACACAGTGAAATACACTTCGTAACTGTTGTGCTATGTTTCTGCTAGAGAGTAAGGTCCACCAGAGCTCCCGGCAGGCAGCGTATCTGCGACCCTTGTGCGGTTGTTGCTGTTCATGGGTAGTTGTAATCACTAACCATCTGAAGATACTCTTGTTCGTCTGCCCCCCTATGACATAAAAAATATAAGTACAAAGATTCGAAAACCGTTTGGCTGTGTAATTATAATTTCCGAAAAATTATGAGATCTACTAGAATCCTGTCATGTTACTGATGACTTTTCTTATTATTACATCTGCAAGGAAAAGGTAGTCTTTGGAAGTAAATGAGTAGGTATGTACATTTCAGGAGGTCTCATTTTGTACAAATAAATATGTAAGCCATCCAAATAAGATGCAACAACAGCCCAATCTCACACGACACAACGAAATATTTACAAATCGAATCTAAATAAAGGAAATTGCACACTCACCTCCAACTCAACCGAATCCGAGTAAATGAGTATGCGGAAATTGTGGTTTGATCTAACATCCAGCCAGGTACGACCATGGAGGAAATTCCATTTCAAGAAACGAAAAATCCATCCAATACAATATATCACAAGGCCCTAAGCCCGTTAGGAGAGGGGGATGGATGTATGCGGGCGCTACGAGGCAGAGAGGGATGGATGCAAATGTCCCTGCGAAATGGAACGTAAGGAGATTGAATAGAAGTCACACTAATACTCCCGCGAGTTACCTTACGCGTGTGTAGTGTTAAGGGGAAGACTGCGATGAAATACAGAGAGGTTTGTAATGTAGAATAGAAAAGGAATGGTCTCAATTGAAATCATATCGCCGTTACTAGTTGAGATTGGGTTAACCAACCACTCCATTTTAATTTTAAATTTCCTACAGCAAGAGAGGCAACCACTGTTAAGATCATATGTTTTAAGTTGGTTCATAAGTTGAAAGGGCATAATTAAATTTAAGTTATAAGTACTTATTTGCTATTTAAATATTTGGGATGAGCGCCGGTTAATACGTTAGATTTTTAAAGTATTGATTATTTAGCGCCAACTAGTACATATAAAAATTATTTCATATAAGCAGTTGCATTTGGATTCGTGATCTCAAGCTCATAATGTCTTATTGATCACCATCTTCATGATTAGTATGATCTTAATCCTGTTGCATTTCACTGCAGGTCGTTAAACGTTGTGGTAATGTTGGAAATTGGAGTGGAATGTTCCAATCTCAATATCTATACCAATATAATATAATAAATAATAATAAATACTTATCAACAAAGCTGAAGAGATTTCTCGTTGGAATTGGAATTGTTCATGTAACGAGAAAGCCTTTAGGCTATAGTATAACACTATGTGTGCGGAAACCCAAGTCGCGGGCGGCCACTCAAATATACCTCCATATACTCGTTCAATGTCAAATATCAGACTACCCTCATCTAACCAATACTCCCATACCTTACAAGCAATATTTCCAATACTATCGCAACCTACCCTTAACAGAATTGCATTTGTGAGCGCGTAAGTAGACGCACACGCCGCCGGCAGATCAGCCGTGAAGGAACACCCACACTCACAGAGGGAAAGGCTTAGACCAGCGGCTCTCAAACTGTAATATTAGACTATTTGAGCAGATCTAGTGGTTCTGGACACGAAAGCATGAGTTCGAATGCCGCTGAGAGAAAAATCATTGTTTAACATTTTTTCTTTAATCATTTAGAATTAAAATTGTCAAAACCGTAAATGAACCCGAGGCCTTAAAAATCATTGCATCGTTATTTGACTATCTACACTTATCAAAGAGAACGCTCGTCCGAGATCACTCACGCCTCGCATGTCACTCCCAACGCGTGGGTAACCAACCTCTCTGTGTTTGATTTCAACTTAATATTATGTACTTAGTATAACAAACACAAAGGCGAATTTCATCAGACATGAAATGTTCATGAATAAAGGTTTAAATACTGTGCGGGGATCAAATCTGCCACCGCTTGGTGAAATGATAAATCCTTTTCAATCATAATGGTTATTTTCTTAACTTAAAACTTGCGCGTAGCATTAATAGATAATGTTAAAACAGGACTAAAAAGAATCGCAGCCGAAACTTCAAGCAGTTACTACGATAGTACTTAAAAAATCATATCATACAAAATCGGATAATAAATAGTGAAAATAATGTCAAATTATAATCTTCCTATTTTCTTGCCTTCCTTCAAATTCGCTCACAAAACAACCCAAACTTTGAGAACCTCCGCCCGAGATCACACACACCATCCCTCGCATGTCACACGTCCGCATATGACAATCTCGTTTGTCTGTCCGTGTGTGTGTGATTTTCGCGATATACTACCCCCGGGTGTAACCCTCTGTGTTTTATTTATTTTCTTGCATTCGTTACGGCCTGAATAGTTCACTGGATGATATTTGGTACTGTATTGGAGTTTGGTGTTCGTGTGTTCGTGAGATGGATAGATGGTCAAAAGCAGACCCGTTTTTTCCACGGGGCACGTGCCTAGGGCACTAATATTGATTGGGGCCTCTGGACAAGGTTCCGCGGGTATAACTTTAAACTTTCGCGTTGCATTATAATTATTTAACGAAACGTCAAGCAGTAAGTACTCAGGTACTTATAAAAAATAATATCGCGGTCAGGTTCCTCGGGCCCCACGTTTACGAAACAAGAGGTTTAGGCCCATGAGCACAGGGCCCCCTTATACATGAAAGATGGCCATGGTCAAATGAATTGATGTACTTATGGATTCTTTTTTTTAATTTCCTTCCTCACCACTTGGATGAATGGCAGTCCTCCACAGTGCGTTTTTCTCGTCACTTTTTGCCTCGAACGATAGTTTTGTGGAACAATCTCACTGCTGCAGTATTTCCTGACGGTTACGACATAAACACAGCCTGGGCTTCTTATCACTATGCCGTATTTGGCAAGGTTGATGATTGAGCCAAAACCCATCTTTCCAACAATAACATGTTTTCAAATGCTGAGCCTATGCCCTGCAATGGGACATTAATGGGCTGATACTTTACCAATTTGATAACAGAAGAAACACCACAAATCAATCTACTATTACTTTTCAACCTAAAATCAGTCTATTGGCAACACTGGCATATACCGCCAAGCATGGCAACACCATAGCATTGAACACGTGTTCCCGGTAAGTTTTTATGTAGCCCATGCACGGAAGCCGTGGCTAAACGGTAACATTCACGTTAAGTAGCGAGTGTTCTTCAAGTAAGAGCTGTGTTTGAACTGGGAAGAACGGCAAGTTGACTTGAATGAGAAGTTGCGAGACTCGAAGTTCCAGCTAAAAAGAAAGTAAATAAATTCCTTGGATTACTACACCAATTGCCTAGCTCAAACTAAGCTCGATGCTTGTACAATGGATGCTAGAAGACGGATAGACATACTTAATACTTTTCTGAACATCCTTGACTTCCGAGTATAAGTGACGATGTTCATCACATAATCATTTGTCCCTAGCAGGATTCAAGCAAGGTCTCCACCACCAGCCACTCAGCCGCTCACCTAGGGACCGCTAGACCAACGGGCCCGTCCGATTGGATTCAAACATTCTTACTTTTGGATATAAATGACAGAAGATAAAAAATACTTATTGGGCGTACCAAATCGCATTCATTATACGAGAACGTACATATTAAGAAAAGTTAGATTAGCTAAGTAGTAGCTGGAAGTAACAAGCAAATCCACTCTCCACTCTAAACTCTCTCAATTAACCGCTATCGTGTTTAGGCCACATTCAGGTCTGCCCAGTGAGGATCCATGTGGTATGCTAATCAGGGTTATGACTACGCTGCCCATAAGCATGCTGGGTAGGCAGGCGATGTGCGTGTGTAGGAATGAAGTGGGGGTGGGAGCCATGTTTTTTTATTGGTTGTAGGTATACCATGTTATAATATATTGGCGACTTTTTTTACAATGATGGTAGGCATGTTTAAGATGCTTAGGTATGGTTAAGAAATTGGTATTAGAATACCAAAGGAAGGTTTTGATGCCTTTGCGGACCATTATATTTGCACTAGCGGACGCCCGCGTGGTTTTCGTTTTCCGCAAACATATGTATATACTATTTTCTAGAGCCTTCCTCGCCAAATTAAACTATCCAACACAAACTCTTCAGCTTTATTAAATTAGATCAGATTGTTGTATTTGTGTATGTTAGTATTGATTTGGGTATTCAACTAGTTTACTAAAAACTCTGTTTTGTTGTTTTTTTTTCAATCATCAATATAAATAATTTACCTCCACATCAAAACAAACCATTTCCATTTCCTTCAAATAACAGACCCTAACCTAATACAGTTCTTCTAAACAAAAAGATAACACCCCCATTATCATTCACAAAACGCAATTTCTGATTAACACCCATCTCAAAGTCCGAACAAAAGATACTCGCACATTTCGGCTCATCTGGCCCGGACGAGATATCCGGACATCTCGCCCGGACGAGATATCCGGACATCTCGCCCGGGCCAGATCCGGACATCGAATCGCCCGGGCCGGATGTCCGCCGCAGACGATCGCTGATACAGTTCTGAGGTCCTACCCGTATTGTTGTCCGGGGGAGTTAGGGTAATACGTTAATAGAAGTACTTACCTGAAATGAAAGTCTTGAACTGAGCTGTGTTTTGATTATAAATGTATTGTTTAAGAGAGAAAGAGCTTTATGGAACTTACACTCGAATGAGCCACTCGTCTGGGGAAGTACCTCTACCTTGCAGAAGAAGTAACTGTTGCGCTATGTTTCTGCTGGTGAATAAGGTCGCCAGCGCTCAGTTGGGAAGGGTATGGGGTTTTAAAAGGCAGGCAACGAATTGAATTCAATTAGGTAGATATAAACGATTCCCTTTATTAAAAATGTTATTTTTTATAAAAAAAAATCCTCAAAATCCGTTACGTAGTTTTACTTAAGCAGGCATACTCGTACGTACATAAATATGTATGGACCGACTGTTTTTAATGAAATTAAATGTCAGTATGTTGATCGGTCTTATATTATTGTTATCTTCTATAATAATAGGTTTATTGTGTTAATATAAGCTGCGACACTTCACAATAGTAAACAATACATATTCGACTTAATCTTAGATCTGTCTATAATGTGACAGTTTCAGTATAAATGTCAAAACATGTCATATTAATAAATTATGCGTAACTGCCCACTTGGAATTCAAAATGCATTACATTTAAATATGTATTAGACCAATTAAGAGTTGAGTGTGGCTGGTATTATACTTTTTATACAGGTTTTAGCTTACTAGTGATAAAGTGTGTTTTTTAGTGTGTATGGGTCACTTATAAATAAACTTTTTTATGCGTTGTTCACATTTATCAAAATGCAGTATATTCGATTGGATGTCTCCAATTCTTATTGTAACACACTAGGCTGAAATTACGCGATATTTTATTTGATATTTTATATCGTGAAGAGAAGAAATAATTCAGGACTATTATTTCGTTTTAGCAGTCGTATTTTACAGTATTGAAACGAATGGGTTTTTTTAGGGCATGCAACTCATCTGTGACTCTTGTACGGTTGTTGATGTCCATGGGCAGCGGTGATCACTCACCATCAGATGACCCTCTTTTTAGTTTGTCTCCCACATAAAAAAATACGTAGGTATAATATTTATCCTTAATAAATGAATAGAGTATATAATTATAATGTGATCGCGCGCGACCACGACAACTACATAAACAAGTAGACAAAAAACGTTTTAACATTCCGTCAAATAACATTAAATATCTTAAGACATTTATTACACATAGATCATAAAAACAAGTCCTTGCTTAAATTGGAATGAAGTTTGACTGCATTTCTGCAATCTACATTGTCGAAATAATAAACGATACAATAATACGAAATAGCAGTCTGTAAGATTTAATTATAATAAGCGATAATTAAGTTACCTATGTCTTGAGTAAGACAATTATGGTAGTTGCACCAGTTACCGGTACTTTAAATAATAATGCACAAGATAATATGGTGAATTTGATGATATAAGATATTGAGAAATCATTTTTGTGTTGGATAGTCCATTTGACGCGGATAGCGGGAACCGGAAACCACGCGGACGGAGGCTTAACTAAAATCACTTTTAGCAAACAGACTTTTCAAAACACAGCGTATTCTTCATTCTTTCTTCAAAACACAGATAGCAAGTACATAATGGAAATTATTACAATAAATGGCATATATCGGTGGTCTACATAGTTGTTGTTGTGCACCTGTGCTCACGCACGCGCTTGTGCACTATAACATATCCTGCGTACTTGGCTAATCGTAAGATTGGCCGCCGTGGCCGAATTCGGCTAGGAGGGTATTATTACAAAGTTGTTTCAGTGCCGAGCCGTGATCTCGAGGTCCTGGGTTCGGTTTTTTTTTGCCCGGGTCAGGCAAAATTTGTGTTGATTTTTCTGAACGCAGCCCGGGTTTGTGATCACCAACCCGCATTTGGCAAGCGTGGTGATTAAGCCAGAACCCATCTTTGTAACGAAAACATGATTTCAAATGCTGGAGGCCTTTGCCCTGCAGTGGGACATTAATAGGCTGATACCTTACTTTATGGCTTACGCCTCTAGGCTGGTCAACACCTGCTTTCAATATTTAGACTACTAACTTCCCCTAACTTGATTTCTAAGTAACCATAGCAAATGCATAGTTTAATTGGACTTGATGCTTTATTATCTACTAGCGACCCGCCCCGACTTCGCACGGGTGCAACTAAGTTAATTAGAGTTTCTCAACTACATATATTATGCATGTATTATACACTAGCGGCCGCCAGCGACTCCGTCCGCGTGGGTTACGGTTTTCGCACACAGTGTTACTATAGATAGCTTAAAGCCTACCTCGACAAATGGTAAGTGGACTATCCAACACAAAATGTTTTGTCAATTCGAATCGCTTCGAGTTTAACGCGTTGGCGCTCAAACCAATTTGGATCATGAGTTACACGTGTTATTGTGAGTCAACCATAAAAGATAGACATATGCTGATGGGGGATATTTTTTAGGAAATTTTATGTAAAATATTTTTGTCATACATGATTTCTATGTGACTTTAACTATTAAGGCTGCACACGCGACTGAAGCTTAAGAAATGGAGTAAATTCTCCCGTTTTCCCCACATTTCCCTTCACTACGCTACTCCTGTTGATTGTAACGTGATGAAAAGTATTCTATAATATGCCCAGGAGTATGAAGAATAATTGTACCAAGTTTCGTCAAAATCCGTCCAGTAGTTTTTGTTTCTATAAGGAACATACAGACAGACAGACAGACAGACAGACAGACAGACAGACAGACAGACAAAAATTTTACTGATTACATTTTTGACATCAGTATCGATCACTAATCACCCCCTGATAGTTATTTTGAAAATATATTTAATGTACAGAATTGACCTCGCTACAGATTTATTATAAGTATAGATAAAAACCTTCCTCTTGAATCCCTCTATCTATTAAAAAAAAAACCGCGTCAAAATCCGTTGCGTAGTTTCAAAGATTTAAGCATACAAAGGGACATAGGGACAGAAAAAGCGACTTTGTTTTATACTATGTAGTGATAGTTTATGGTTGAGTAAAGATAGCCCCATAGGGGTTTATAGTCAACAGGTGATGGGCGAAATAGCTTGTTCTATTTACAGTAGCTAATAATTGGCTAGGGGGTAGTGAATTAGGGATCTAGAGTTGCAACTTTAAGTAAACTAGTAATGATACTATTCCAAGTAAAACAGCTCGGTAGCCTAGTTGTAAGAGCGCCGCTTCACATGTGTGAGGTCGGCGGTTCAAATCCAGTGAGGCACGCACCTCTGTATTAACAAAAATCTGTGTGCGTAATTTCATACCAGCTGTACGGTGAAGAGTACATCATAAGTAAACCTACACACTATGAGTAAGTGTGTGAAATGGAGAAGGCAATGGCAAACCACTCCATTAAAACTGCCAAGAGATTTGTTGTGTGTTTCATTTCATACAATGATCACGCACGACTCTCAGTAATGGGGAATACGACTCAAGGAAGAGGAAAATAAATTAAGTTTTAAAACAGACCCTAGGACACTGAAAACGCAAATATTAATTTGCTTGGATCAGCACAATTCAAATCTTGTTTACTCAAACTACTCAACCATCGAGCTATTTCATAAAAACAATATTGCTAAAAGCAGCATTATATTTAAGAGCACTTACATTACAGATCTATTTAATATTTACAAAGCGTCTAGCACATTTGTCGTGAGTATCGATACCAATAAACTATTTGCTAACTAATCGAAGTGTTGGCAACACTCGTAAAGTCTTCCATAATGTTAACAAAAGACACCATTACCGAATTGGAAATCGCGCCATTAAATATTTCAAATCGAATCCAGATCGTATCGAGATCGTGCAGGAATCGTGGACTCATGTTTGTTCTGCAATAGGGGGATTTACACGGATAGATTTAAGTAGTCGTAAATAGACCAATTATACTAATATCACTAAATATATCTGACCCCAGATAGTCTGGTAACAGGGCAGGCAAATGATGATGACGTAATATATTTAGCACATACATTAGTTCTTTGTCCATGACGAATACTTGCCTTCTCATTACTAAGACCTTTCTAAGGCATTACTTAGTTCAAAAAACAAATTTAATTCAAATAAAGATAACGAAGTTATCATTTTCATTTATGTGACGCACATAATATAGTTTAAGCTTTTGCAATATTCGAATTATATATTGAAAAAAAATATATTAAAAAAGGTTATGATTTTAAATGTTATCAATGTTTTTTTTCATTTTAATCAACTCATCCCGTAAGCGGTGTTGTCTTTAAAACTATTTTAACATTGAAATCGTATCGCACCGTATAAACCCAACCTTTACGAAGACTTGCTTCCCTTGGTAACATTGCATTCACAATTGCATATTGATTGTTGTGAATTATAGTTTTTGAGTTAGCACTCAGCCTCCGCCGGGTTTCGATAATGCGACACAAATACTTATTAATGTTGTTGCTACTGTTGTAGACGGATATTTTATCAAATATTTCATCGAATATTTCGATAATAATAACGTACCTCACTTGGGAAGTCGAACGCTTAAGTTCAGCACACTTGGCGGAAAAAACGCGACCGAAGTTCGGCGTGACTACGCCTGCATTGTTTTTTAAATGAAAGATGACACGCTATGCCGAAATCACGTCGCGTAATGTTGTGTAGAAATGCATTATTGTCGAAGTTCGGTTGCGTAATTTCAGCCTAGTGTTACACTTAGGCTCGTGTTAATAAATCGCTCTCAACTCTGAGATAGAACTTGGGATGCTGTTTTTTATGCGAAAAGCATGCAATCAGCCTAAGAGCGTATGAGCATAAGGTACGGCGCTTAAGCAGTTAATTTTTAATAAGTAACTCAATAATCATCACGAAGTACAGTTTAAGTCAAAAAAACCTTTTCAACTGTTGTGCTACGTTCACATAGACAATTTTGTTCGTGATCAAGGTCTCCAAAGCTCAGCTAGAGAGGATTTAGGTTTTCAAAAGCAGCCAATGCATCAGCGACGTTTGTGGAGTTTTTGATGTCCATGGCAGCGGTAATCACTTGCCATCAGGTGACACCACTGCCCATTTCTTTTGTTCGCTCTTTAACTTTACTACTTTACTACTAATTTAAAATAAAAAATATCTTAATTTTAACAGTCACAATTTGCACAAAATTTGCTACTACGTAAGATCAATGAATAGATATACCGACATGATGCATATCACAATAAAAAGATTACACCAGTAATTATTTAACATTACAACGGGACTAAACGCGATATTATTTTTATAAGTACCTGAGTACTTAAAATAAAATTAAAATTAATAAAATTATTAAAATAATATCGCGTTTAGTCCCGTTGTAATGTTAAATAATTATAATGCAACGCGAAAGTTTAAAGTTATACACCAGTAATTAACAAAATTCGCCATTATTAAATACAATAGAAGCTCGGTTAGATACCCTGTTATTAAAATAAGTGAATTTGTGAAGAAACAATTAAGAACAAGTTTAATGTAAGCTAACTGAACTTGACACGATATAATTAAAAATATTTAAAGCTTTTTTTTATGTTTTTTTGCGGTAGATTTTTGGTACAAAGAAACAGCTATTTTTACCTTAAGATTTCCGTAACTGATCTATTCAGTTAATATTTCTAAATCACTGGTTGTCAAAATAGGGCGGAGAAACCAAGTTATATTTAAAAAAATTAAATGGTCAGACTATAAAATAAATATTTGATATTTTTCCGAACCAGTAGTTCCTGAGATAAGCGCGTTCAAACAAAACAAACTCTTCAGCTTTAAAATATTGGTATAAATTAGTATTAGATAAACCAGTAGACTTAAAATGGTTAACCGTCATAACGATTCCAATGACAACGTATTATTTAACTTACCATCAGAGCTCTGTGTCTCGTCTGCTAAACCACTTCAATTAACTTAAAAAAAGAACAGCAAAAAGTCACTTTCAATCTCAAAATTCCAACAAAAAGTAGATCACAACCTGTGTTTACCACAGACTAAAAAAACTACAACTGCTCCACCACCTGAGATCTACAAAGGGATGTTTGGACTTTTTGTCAGTTAACCCTTCCCGTCTCACACCTGCGTAGAAAGTGAACGTTTGAGGGTTAACTTTGAACAATGCAATCTGTGTCAAGATGATTTATATGGGGTAGTTTTTGCCCCGCCGAAATTGATAGTGAGAGTCGTCTTGAAAGACGGGTTGAATGGAATAGATTTAATAATAGACTTTCTTTTGAGTTTCAATGTCATGTGAATTTTATATTTTTTCCAGGATGCAAAAATGTCGCAGCGTAATACTTATGCATTTTTTTTTAGATAATGCTGTATAAACGCATTGATTTGACACAATTATTATTAAAAAAATAAAATTAAACAACAAGCAAAGAGAGACCAGAGGCTTCTTATGAGTGTGTGTAGATAACAATTTTATTTTAATGAGTTTATGTTTGGACATTGTCCTAATAGTACATAATTTTAGCCATTGCTCTGTATGATAATTCAAACAAATATTAATAACAATTATTATTGATTAACCAACATTTAAAAAATTGTGCGACAATCAATTTCAATCCGCGCAAACGCAGCAAAAATACAATCGACCAAAAAACGCGGGACCTTTAAAAAATCAGCTTTCTTAACACAGTCCGCAGAAGAAATGTTCACACGCATATTAAATAGACTACTTTCAAGCGTCGAGCTCGCAACAATAATGAGAATTCATTTTTTATTACAGGCCATTGTGACAGCCGCTCATCAGAGCACCTGAGTATTACAATGCAGCATTGTAACACGTACATGATTTATATTTGCATACGCTTTTGTATGAGTTCGTTAGCTCCAAGGGTTCGATTGAATCGAAGGAATCGTTTGTGATTTGCATGGGTCGCTGTGACCCGGCCCGGCGGTGGAGGGTTGGCTTTCAATTTGGTATTCTTGTTCGGAATTTTTCACTTTTGGATGTTTTTGGAAGGGTTATTTTAAGGGTTAGCTCGTTTTGGTGTAGGATGTCATCTTCGTACTTCGACGAGTGTCATCACTTAGCACCAAACGTTTTTATAAATATATTTTATTAATGCAACACAGCCCACACATGCAACACAGAAGTTTGAAATGATCAATTTGGCAAGCGTGGTGATTAAGCCAAAAGCTATCTCTGATAGGTCATTTACTTTACTTTAATTATCGAAACGTAGTCGCCAACATTAGTGTTGGCGACTACGTATCGATAGTTCATCACAATCAGTATATTGCCATCCACTGCTGAACATAGGCGTTTTATATTTTTTATCCGTTCCCTAGCTTCTTTCGTACAAGCTGCGAGCTTAGTTCTCGGCTAGGCAATAAATGCGTTAGTCCAAAGAATTTATGTATTATTATTATTTTAACATTTTCATATCACACCCTACATCAACCCGAAAAATCCAGGTACGCACGACGTACAATAGTTCATTTCATTATGCAAAGTCGAAACTCAATATGCAAATGCGTCCCTTTGGGATGCAAATGCAATTTTTAACAATAACTCGCGACGCGGCTGCAGTGTCGCCATGCATCGATTTCTGTATCCGATCAATACGGCCATTGATTTTTGAAGTGATTTATTGGCTTACGAACGGGATAACACATTTTGACGACGAGGATGTTTTATCTTTTTATGTTTTTTTTAGGCCTACCAAATAACATTTTTTTTATATTGTCACAATGTATTGGCTCCACTCTGCCTGGTGGTTAGCAAAAGAGGAACCTGGTTGCCATGACAACGGATGCGGTACCGAATCGGCCCGCAAGATACTTCATCGCGCTTTTCTTGAAGGAACTTAGTTAGGTTTAGGAATTAATTGCCAAACTTCTTCGTCCACGATGGAGTGCCCACGGTAAATGGATAAAATAATGATAATAACATACCTTCATACACAATTAAAAACAGCAAAAGAAAATACTAACACTAAACAATAGCAATTATGTACGACAATAATAAAGTTACAGACAAACCTTATAAAACAAATTAATAAATAATTACTTTTTAGTTTACACATGCATATCAATCTTGTAGGTTCGAATCTACTAACCGGATAAAGTGTTTTTTAAATTCAATTGATGAATTTCTACTGTCTCTGACTTCTTAATCAAACACAAGTACTTTGACAAATTCAAATTCATGACATAAGGTATATTGGAAAATTCTCAGAAAATCCAACCTTCTCAAACTTATCGGCCAAACAAAAAAACCCGTTACTTGACCGCCTCTCCCACGCGACCCCAAGGGGTCGGTCGTGGGCCCCCATGCGTGGGGGTAAGTTTTTCTAACCCCATACGTGTTTCGGTTGGAGGGAAAATATTTGCTTAGGTGTATTTGAATATTCCGTGTAGTGACTCGGGTTTTATGGTAAGAAAGTATTTTTGTATGTTTTATTAAAAGGAGGTAAAATTTAAAACAAAAATTGAGGCATTTTCCATATAACTATCACTTAGACGAAAAATAAGCAACGTTAAAAAACATTAATTTGCCAAAACAGTTCTCAACCGTATTTGTTCATAAATAGGTACAGATTTTTAAAACAGATGACAGACATTGCATAACTACAATTTCTTTTAAAGTACACGGTTTGTTGTACTCAAATAAATATCTTTATTTATCTAGGTACGTAAACTTCCCTCAAAAATAAGAAGCTTTGAAAGTACGTCTTGTGTTTTAATAATGGTTTTTTTTTCAAAAATTCGCTCTTTGTCAGGCCTATTGAAATATGGATGGACGGAAAAACTTACATCACTACATAGTATAAAACAAAGTCGCTTTTTCTGTCATGTTGTATGTCCCTATGAACGCTTAAATCTTTAAAACTACGCAACGGATTTTGATGCGGTTTTTTTTAATAGATAGAGTAACTCATGAGGAAGGTTTTTATGTATAATATCATCCATTAAATAGTGGACAAGTACCACGGGCGAAGCCGGGGCGGGCGCTAGTGTATAAATAAATTCATGTTCAATACAAAACATTCGTATTTTTATAGTAGTTATGCACCCATAGTAAGAAAAGGGTTGAAAGTGTTGAAATACACTCATAGGAAAAACCACGACCAAAATTCGGCGAAAGTTAATTTTTTTACACAATATTACGCTACCGAATTTCGGCACCGTGTTTCATCCTCTACTGAAGATTGCGGTCGTAATCCCGCCAAACTTAGGTCGCGTTTTTTCGGCATAGTGTGTTTCTTTATCAATAATACCGCGCTGTGTGGCAAACACTCAACATTACCAAACCAGCTAAAGTAACATATTTTTGATCTAAACATAATTACATCGGATGTTTCTAATTAAACCCTTTCACTCGAGAACATTAATTAATATTAATGCATCTCCGTAGGCCCGGACAAGGAACAGGCGGGCTTAGCCGGTAATTACACCCAGTCAACTAGGAAGTGACGTCATCATGACGATTTAATAGTCATTTAGTTGCGTCAACGGCTCTTTGGAACAATACGTGATAGAAGGTACTTATTATTGTTAACACGTTTTAAGACGCATCGGCCATTACGATAAAAAATACGGTAAGTGGCTCTTACAAAGCTCAAATAAAGTAATTAATTTATTAAATAAAACTACTTTTATACGGATATAATTGCGTATTCAGTGAACAGGGTCCCTGAAAAGTTTTTCCCTGTAAATATATATAGTTTTAAAAAACCGCGATTTTACCCGTTTAAAAAAATGTAGTTTTCTTGAACGCGTGACACAACAAAAACATTATTTGGTTAAGGTAGTAATACTTATTTCTTAAACTACATATCTTAACTTGTTTTCTGAAGTTTAAACTTAAAAAATAAAAACAGGAAAATACGATTTTTATACCAAGATAGCATGCATGATAAAATTTGGATGTAAGTAATAAGTTACATTAAAGTAGATTAATAACAATTAGGCAAAAAATATTATTTATCACACGAATACCTAGTTGATTACTGGAATCCGAACTCCCGTGGTTCAAAATAGGTACATGAGCCATTACTAAATGCGTTAACTTGCTAATGTTTTTTAAACCGTAATATCGTTAACAATTTTATTAATACGGGCCCTAATTGTAACATATGGCTTTACAAAAAAGTACGAGCAAATAAAAAAGAAAAAAAAATATAATTACACAACCACGCCCATAAAAATTAAAAAAATATAACTGTCAACTGACCACAAAACGGCGTGTCATTAAAAAACTAATTTACTTAATTGTCAAGAAAAAAAAGGAATAGTTAACTCAAAAAACACATGCCCATTTCACAGCGTCACCCCATAATTTGACGGTGGTTGAACCAAAAAATTGCCACTGACCCCACACTCCCCACCATTGGTGATGACGCCCATCGGTTATGGGGACTCGCCCCTTTATAGTTCCCATTGAAACGTAAGTTTCTTGTTAGTTTTTTTTCATATTGGAATGGATTGTTCATTGTCCAAAATATTATGTCGTTGATCTGACATGATGATTAGCTAGGGGTCCATCCAAGGAGAAAAAAAAACAATCTTTTTTTTATGTTAGAGTGAGGCAAACGAACAAGAGGGTCACCTGATGGTAAGTGATCACCGCTGCCCATGGACATCAATAAACCCACCAGATACGTTGCCTGCCTTTAAGATCCCATACCCTCCCTAACTGTGCTTTGACGACCATACTAATCTAGGACTTAAGACTAGTTAAATGACCACGTTGATTATTAATTGTTTTGTTACTCGCTTTGACAACATATTTTCATTAAAGATTGAATAAAATTGTGGTGATTTTGGAGTCGAGGGGCTTGCGGGGCCGGACCCGCGGTTCCAAAACTTCTTTCAATTTGATTTATTTATTTTCATGCGGCATTCGGAACCGGGACTGGGTTTCGCCGAAAGCCACATTATAATAACTAATATTTATTTTGAGTAGTAAGCTGAGACTTCAAATATTGGTCAAGGTTCCATTTATTTATTTTTATCCGAGTTTTAAAAACGAACAAAAAATCAGCAGTAGCAAAAAATGTGTTTTTATGCTTCGTTTGTACTATCCTGATGTAAAAATAGCTAATAGATTCTTACAAGAAATAAAATAGAGTTGAAAATAACCTCCTTCTAATTGGATTTTCTCTTGTTCCAGAATACACCGTGACTTGTGTGTGACGAACAGCGCCATCTATCGCCGGCCGGTGAGTACTTTAAAATCAGCCTGCTTTTGCTCAGTAGCGCCATCTACGACCCTCCTTTTACAAGGGAAACTTATTTGCGAAAGCAACACAGAATCATTTTATAGAAGAAAAAACTTTCACCACGCTTTTTAGTAAAATATTATTTTAGGCAAATAATTATTATTCAGCTCTGTGGACAATTTAATTAAATAAACCAAGTAAATGCTATTGCTTATGTCTGGGTAGACGAGATACGAAATTTACATCTTATGACCCTGGACTCACGATTGGCGGTCAGAATGTTGCCACAATTTCTGAAGCGCTCCCGTTCAAATTTCTAGGCAGAAAGATAGACTATAGAGGCCGCACACCATCTTTGGAGGGTATTGTTGAGGATTTCATTGATTCCATTAGTAGGGTTGAGAACCAACCCATAGGGAACATTAAGAAGCTATGGATCTACAACAACTACCTGTCATCGCGCTTGTCTTGGCCTTTCCTCGTGTACGACTTCGGAAAAACCCTTTTGTCGCGACTAGATGCCGTTGTTGTGAAATCGTTGAAGTCTTGGACTGGATTAGCCCACTCGGCAGACCCCTCTACACTATTTAGGGGCAAAAATAGTTTTGGGATGAACCTAAACAAGCCATCGGAGCTATACAAACATCTTAGAGTCACCAAGATGCACATTCTGGGTAAATCGAAAGACAACGCAGTGGCAACACTCCCAAAAGATAAGAATATGAGTGAGTTAGAGTCTAGGCTACGGTTCCATAAGCAGTTTATGGTGGGAGCGCAAACAAACAGGGTAGGATTGGGATGTCGAGGAAGAGAGGATGACCGGAACATCATTAAGTCTTTTCTGCGAATGGATGAAGATAACGAGTATAGAGTACATGCGCTTAATCTCGAAATGCAAAACGAGTGGGTGTCCCTTGGTGAGTTTTGTATCCCTTTAGCATTGAAGTGGCGGTCGATACTGTACGATTGGTCTCCAGCGCTGCTTAAATTCTATCTGAATGCCTTTCAGTTGACCCTACCCGATCAGAGCAACCTTGTAAGGTGGGGAATGGCGGTGGACAAAACCTGTTTGCTCTGTGGTGAGGCCGTAGGTACCGCAAGGCATTTGTTGGTGGGATGCAGAGTACTCCTAGACAGAGGTCACTACTCTCGCCGCCATGACGGAGTGTTGCAGATCATACGTGAAGCGGTGAGCCTTTCAATAGCAAGAGCAGCAAAAGGTTTGACGACGAATACAAGGAACATCAACTTCGTCAAGGAAGGATCTACCAAGAAGTCCAAAGTCAAACCTTACTCCATCGTTAGTGTAGCTCCAGATTGGAAGATCATGATGGACACGTATGAAAAGCACTACAGTATTCCAGAGGACATTGCGTTATCGTCGTCTAGACCAGACCTTTTCATTTATTCTAGAAAACTTAAGCGCGTACTGTTGGTAGAACTTACTGTTCCATGGGAGACAAACATTCCCAAAGATCACGCGTTTAAAACAAATAAGTATTATGACCTAACCAACGAAATAACTAAAAATGGTTATATAGCACGGTTGTATGCTGTGGAAGTGGGTGCGAGAGGTATACCAGCGAAATCTCTCTACAACCTACTGAAGGACTTAGGATTACCAAGATCTAATATTAGCTCGTTACTGGAAAGAGCAACTAAAGCTGCTTTACTCGGCTCATACCAAATATGGTTGGGAAGGGAGAGGAATGTCATCGGTGGAGGTGATCGTTAGTATACTATAAAGGGGCCCCTTAAACCTACACGCTGGGTCGCAAGTCCCAGGCGCCGACTGACATTCCTCTCTGTTCCACGCGATGGACCCGGCACCCGCACGGAGAATCCATGGATAGCTAAGAAGTTCGTCTCTCTCTCTAAACCAAAAATAAATAGGTACACCTTTTAATTAAAAAACAAAATATTATTGTAAACAGAATTAACATTATGTACGTCGGTCCAGTTTTTAAAGATGATTAACCATTATCTAAAGCGAATATCGTCACAACAATAATATGCGAATAATTTTACATTTACAACAATAAAATTTACTTCATTAATGGACTGCTTTTTCTTTTGTGAAAAAGCGATCTGTTCTATTGTTCTTACTTCGTAATTTGTTTTAAATCTCGGCAATTTATGAGAAATTATCGATGACAGTTGACAGTGATAAGGAATCAATCGATAGATAGATATTTAATTGCCCTACAAGATTTTTAAATAATAGCTCTAACCTTCTTGTACAATGGAAAATTATATATTTTTTATGTCTTGTGACAAACGGGCTTGAGTGTCATCTGATGGAACCTAAGTGGAGAACTCATGCGACTGGGACCATAACAAAACTGGGACCACGGTCCCAGTTGCCTGATAACTTTTTTCATTCGGGGTGATCTCTGACTTTGGGTCCCTATGGACATTAACAACCTTTTTAGTAGACTATTTAAAAAAATATGTAAATAGAAAGATCATGGTATCTTCAGTTTGAACCCCACTATCACAGCTCTAAATAGACGAGCCACAATAACATTAGATTTCCAATTGATCTCACGTACTGTCACGGCACACCCTATAAATCGTAGGCGAGATGTGAATGACAATTAAATGGATGGCTGAAATGAATTAAATAAAACACGTAACGTCTTCTTACTGAATTAAACTTTTTACTGTCATACGAAGAAAGCGGAGGCTTCCAAACTGTTTCTGCAGATAAAATAATACGTTCAATGACTAGCGGCCGCCCGCGACTCCGTCCGCGTCTATTTCTATTTCCAATAGCCGTCCTCGTCAAGTGGACTATCCAACACAAAAATATTTTTTCAAATCGGACCAGTAGTTCTTGAGATTAGCGCGTTCAAACAAACATACAAACAAACATACTCTTCGGCTTTATATATTAGTATCCATGAACATATTTAAGTGCAGAAACAAATTCTTCTTAATAGGTGCTCGATATCGCAGTAGTTCGCGCTCGTTAAGTTAAGAAACTACGTTTGTTAAGTTAAGCAACATTCGCAAAAGCCAGTCATGGGATGGGTGATCGAAAAAAATAATCTCGAACTCCTTCGGGCTTCTTAATGCACGTCATGCCGTTGGTCCTGCGCCTGACCTCTCTACGGTCATGTCAGATTGCTGAATTGTTGTCCCACCGAACTATAATATTGAGGGAATAGAGAGTGCACCTGTGCACTCACTTGTGCACTTTTATAATATATCCTGCTTACGTGGCTAAACGCAACTATCTTTATTTTTCGACCTGCAATGATCTGTAATGTGTAATGTTATAAAACACAAGAATGCATTTTTTCGATTAAAGCAAATAGCTCAATAGACGGCAACTATTGTCCATTGACAGCAGTGCCGAAAAGAATATTTGACAAATTCCTCATAAGTAATACCTTAATGATCTAAACGAAATGAAACACAACCATATTTTGCGTCATTAATTCAATTGAAAGTTTGAGAACCATCACCAATGAGAAAACCGCACCAATCACTACAAGAAAGAACAATTTAAACTGCCTATTCTTACGTTTGAGAACAGTTACGCCGGTCTGGTCTGTCCAGTTTTTAGAAAACACAGAGGAATTCCACTAAATCCGGTCTAGTCACTGTCAGTAATGAAAACAATTATCTTACCATAGATTTAAATCTTTAGCTATGCCGAGAAAACTGTGGCATTCTTTTGTTTGAAATGTCGTTCGTTCAACACGCCGCCACACAAGTTCCAATTTCAGAACGGGTCGAAGTTATTCTTTTTACTAACACACCAATTGCCTTGCCCCGAACTAAGCTCGAAACTTGTACTATGGAAGCTAGGGAACGCGAACGAACGAAATAAATATTTTTCACAACATCACATACCTACATTGATCTGACCCCGTGTTAAGTAGCTTAAGCACTTGTGTTACAGACATCAGAATCAACAGTGGTATTACGAATATACTTAAATAGATACATATAACACCCAGACCAGGACAAACAGACATGTTCATACACACAAATGTTTGTCCTGTGCAGGGATCGAACCCGCGACCTCTTTCGTAATAGCCAACATCTTGACCATTACACCAAGCGGGTCGCAATACTTTTATAAACATTCATAACTCGAGAACAAATTCCGATGTTCATCACATAAACGTTTGCCCCTAGTTGGATTCGAACACGCGACCCTTGTTTTTGTAGCCAGGGTCTCTGACCACTAGACCAACGAGCTCGTCAAAGTATGGCGACCTATCTAACTATTTAAATCTATGTATCTTACAACAATTGTTTTCCCGAGCAAATCTTGTAAAGGCGTTACAAGTAACTTAGTTGCTTGTCACGATTAAAATACTTAACTAGATTTATGACTGAACATCTAGAATTGTAAGTATCATCCTTTTAATTTCCCACGGCGCCGCAAAGGCTTCCATCATTTGAAATCATGTTTT
Source organism: Nomophila noctuella (assembly GCA_958496325.1). NCBI lineage: Eukaryota > Metazoa > Arthropoda > Insecta > Lepidoptera > Crambidae > Nomophila > Nomophila noctuella. The sequence continues at coordinate 3,553,703 of OY292494.1, forward strand.
CGTTACAAATAATATGAGTTTTGGCTCAATCACCACGCTTGCCAAATCAAACTGGTGATCACAAACCCGTGTTGTGTTTGGTACAACCTCCACTTTTTCCCGACCCGGGAATCGAACCCAGGACCTCGAGACCAAGATCTACAATCTATTCTAAGATCTAGAATATTCAGAATTTATTATTGATGTTAACTCAGCTGTTAAACGGCTAGGAAAACAGGAAATGCAAAATAATCGGTCGGCCTTTTATCATTTTAACTGGCGTGCCGCGACAAACAATTTATAGTTATGTAGGAGATGATTGGTTTATAGGCAGTTAGTTTGATTAATGATCTGATGCAGGGCAAAATGATATTCAGTTAAAAAATAAAATAGATACATGCAACATGAATTGATCTATTTTGAATGGTACTGCCAGTGAACAGTTTCCAACAACTGAATATTCTTACAGTAATATTCAATTCTTAAAAATAATTTTGGTATGGCCAATAATTCTAATTTACTTGAAAAGAGCTTTCAAAACCTATTCATTGCCAATTAAATTATTTGGTTATCAATATCATTTTATTAAATTACTAATCTTTATTTAAATGCTGAAAGAATTTTTAAATTCGCTCCAGTAGTTTTTGAGCAATTTATTATTTACAACCAAAACAGACAAAGTTTTCATCATTATAACATTACTATAGATGTGAGACGGTAACAAAATAGCATTTCCCTTGACTCAATTGAAAAAAACAAATTTAGATTTTTTTTAAAAAAGCTGATTTTATTCTATGCCTGCGACATGCATTATCAACCCACGTCACAAATTATCTGACACGTGTAGCCACGGAACATGTTCACTGAATACATTAAACACTAGTTTCCGTAGCCTGCAATAGGCCTTACAATGTAAAATTAGATTGTAAATAAATAGTTGTAATACTAGAGGAAATATTCTCTGTTGTCTGTCTATATCCATAATACTAGCGGCCGCCCGCAACTCCGTCTGCGTGGATTTCGGTTTCCGCACACATATACCATAAAGCCTTCCTGGACAAATGGACTTCCTAAAAAGATAATATTTTTCAATTCGAACTATAAGTTCCTGAGATAAGCGCGTTCAAACAAACAAACATACAAACTAACCCTTCACTCTAATTGTTTTATAATAAAAAATATATAGATAAACTCTTCAGCTTCATTATATTAGTGATTATAGTATAGATTAAAATATTCGAATTCCCTGATGGTAATGAAAGGTCAATAGAAGAAAATATATTGACAACAACAAATAGTAAAAATGACAAAACGTTTATCTTATAATAAATGATATAAATGGTTTCCTTGTCCTGAATTTTTTAATTGTACTTTTGTTGCATGCACAGATTAGACATACTTTTTATCTGCTCTGTGGTTGGTATCTGAGTCCTTTGAGGTCGATTCATTGTAGTAGATTTTTTGGTCAAAAAAATTCAAAACGTATAAAAGTGAATAAAAATCAAAATGCATTACCTTAATTTGGGACTTCAATAACGTGTATCTCAGATTGTAATCATATAAAGGTGTTCGAGGGTTTATCAGTGGAGCTCTAGTAAAGGTGTTTTCATATTTTTTGCAACAGCATTTGAGTACTCAACCAATCTGCTATAATAATAAAATAACGCCTAGTTTTTTGTTTTTATTATCTCAAAACTAAAGAATACACCATAAATTAGCTCATAAACAACGGTAAACATTGACATTATAATACGTGATTATTTTAACTCAAAAACAAGACTCATAAATGGGGTATCTCAAGGCGCCATTATGGGACCACATTTTTACAAGCTCTTTGAATTTTAATGCAACTAATTGATGTAATTAGCGGCCTTACAACGTCAATTGAACATGACAATAAAATTTCTGATGTTCTGCAAGAATGGTGTACAATCATTGTGGACAGTTTTCAATCTGATATCATCCTTGAACCCTTGTCATAAACATAACGAAATACTTTGCGAGAGGAAGAATTTTTGAGTTATAGTTCATTGAATCACGTAAATCAGACTTCATACTAATGTTATAAATGTGAAAGTTTGTTTGTTTTGATGTGGATTTTGATTCAAGGCATGCAGGCAGGTTATGGGCTGACTTAGGTGATAGGATATTCTTGATCCCGATTAAATGCTCCCATGGGATGAAACAGGAATCTTGATAAGGCGAATCGTAAAAACTAGTAGGTTTGTCAAATCACTTAACAAACAAATTCCTCAATGCTCAAGTGGTACATTTAGTTCATTATCTAACAATATTAGTTCCATACGAATATAACATTCGTATAAAGCATGTTTAAGTTTTACTTCAAATCATGCCAGTTAATAGCCAGGTAATAATTACCATAACGATTTGCACTTCAATTATTTTTATTGAAACCCATTCTCATATCATGAGATATTGATGAGCAATCGTTTGTAAAACGGAAAAGATATTACTGTACGTACAGTTGGCAATATTTTCCTGCAAGTAAGAAGATTTTTCGTTTAAACATAAATATTCTAAATTGTAAGTTACGATTCTGTAGTGTTTTTTCCAATCTAAACTCATATAATATAACTGAATAGTTTGTGTATTTGAGCGCCCTAACCTCAGGAAATTCTAGTTCGAAGGATGGTTTTCGCAAATAAAAAATCCGATAGATGCCAGTAGGTAAGTGATTGGTGAATTATGACATGAAATTGACAGATATGTCATAATTCACAATTGCCGAAAAATGCTTTAAGCTATAATACAGCACCGATGCTATAGCTATAGCACATAATATGATGAAGTAACTAAAAAGGTTTTAGAAAAATGTAACCTCCAAGTTTTTATTTTAATTACTTCTTACGTAGAACGTAATTGTCCTGGCCTGAATATTAACCAATTAAACAATTAACAACGATTAAGCTTCTGCGCTTGTCTGAGCTAAAAGCAATTAGTTCTACATAACGGGGATTATAGAAACATAAAAGTTAAGTAGTGTTTACTGTTTGATTACTTATGTAATAATTTTATATTGACTGTTGCACGATGGTGTTCAGTGCCATATTTCAGAACCTGTATTTCCTCAACAAGATAAAATAGTGAACGTTTTTTCTACAATGGTCTTGCTAATTTTTACAGACTTCATCCCTGTATTATACCGTGGTAATTATACCACGGCTTAATAAAAAAAACAATCAAATCTATGAATGAATTGATACTACCTGGTGGTATGTGATCACCGCTGCCCATGGACATCAACAACCTCACAAGAGTCGTAGATTTGCGTTGCCTGTCTGTAAGACCCAATACCCTCCCCAACTGAGCTCTGGCGACCTTACTCACCAGCAGAAACATAGCACGACAGTTACAAAGTGCTCTTTTACTGTGGTCTACTGTAAAGTGGAGGTTCTTCCTCCGACGACCGGCTCATTCGAGTGGAAGTTTCGCTAAGCTCTACCTCTCTCAAAAGTTGCGTACTTTTAAATGGTGGGGTGGTGCAACTAAGACTAAATTTCTTTATCTTGAAAGGGCTCAAAGATCTCTTTTCAAGATTATGTACTTCAAGCCCTATCGATTTCCAACTACTGAATTGTATAATCTATGTGGTCTCTTATCTATAAGAAAACTCTACATCTTGCTCATTCTACTCGACTTGCATAAAAATCTTCCATATGATCCATCTATGTTAAATAAGAGACGATATTATAAAGTAGCTCCTTGTCCCCGTGTTCGAACAGTCTTTGCTGAGCGCCAATATCCTATACGTTCTTCAACACTATATAATATAATAAACAAAAAATTAAACATCTATGGCAAAACAACGTATGAATGTAAAAGACTCTTAGTGAACTGGCTAAACACATTAGATTACGAAACAACAGAAAACCTTTTGTCAAAAATAACTTAAAATGAATTTATATATTATACTATTACTTTATATATTTATTTATTTATTTATATACACATACATACAAACATATAATATGTAATATAGTAATATAATAAATGATATCTATACTTTACAAAGCTTCTATCTATATTATATATCTACACACATAGTTTTTTTTAGGCTGGCTTTGTTATAATAAATTGTCACCATAACTTGAAAGTACTCAATGTAAAAGTGATTAAAATAGGAGAGCGAGTCTACCCCAACACGAGTATTGCATTACTCTCTGGGGTGTCTCAATACTGTAAAATGTTGAACTTGAGTAATAAAGTTATTTTATTTTATTTATTTATTTATTAAATATTTTAACATACATAGGGTCAGATCGTAGAAGGCGCTTTTGTTTTATACAGTACATCATAACTTTTGCCACAGACGTTACCAGAAAGCCTATACTAGTGATGATTAGCAGGATTGCAGTAAGGCATTACATAGCAATCCTTTGATTGAGGGAGCGCCCTCAGCCTTTATCGCAGATCGAACTAGCTCGGATCTCATTAAAATATAAACGCAGGGTTTGTGTCGAATCATCGAGGTATTGACCTCAAGTGTAGTCTTGAAGAGATTACAGTCGAGGGCGTGAAAATTACATTCAATAATTTTTGTGAATGTAATTAGGTAATATTAGTAAGGTATACCAGGTTTTTTAGGTCGAGTTCGCATTATCCAATTAATTTAGAAAATTTTCAATGATATGTCCTGCCTCGTACATTTTATTTGGCTAGGTATAAAATCTTATTAATAATTAATAACTGATTTCCTACCATTGTCTTCAAGGATTTTGATTTTTAGGACGATTTTTAGTATTCAAAATGTTTTTATGTTTTTGGGTTATTACGGTCTAAAAATACCAAAGTTTTTGATTCAGCTGCGAAAACAAAAACGTACGAATGTTTGCATCACAGTTAAATATGTG